>JZKD02S1392618.1:605530-628522 GCA_000966675.3 Picea glauca
GGAAGTAATGACTTCCAAAGGTAGCTACAGCTTCCAAATGTAAAGGGAGGGATAAAACTCCAAGAGGAAGATACAATCCTCCAATATCAAGAGAGAGTTGAACTCTCCATCCTTTACCCTTCCCTCCACCCAAGAATATATGAGAGATACTAAAACTTCATATTAAATCATCACCATCAACCAACCATCACATAGAACCTAATAATGCTTCCTGAGATTTCTTAAATCTCTGAAATTCTTCAATTCTTGGAATACTTTGATCCTGTAGATAATATTACTCAATTTATTCTCTAAAAATTCTCCAAGTTTCACTCCTTTAATCCTCCCCAAAAGGAATTTATAGAGAGAATGGTAGACCTTGTTCAATTCTAGTTTATTCAGGAGACTGAACTTGTACAGAATGCTCTGCGCTCAATATTTAACATCAGATTCTAAAACTCGCACACACAAAACTATAGTCCATAATATTTCCAATTCAATTTGTAACACTTCATTTGGATTCTCTATGAAGAAGTTATGACTGTTTTACCCAGAACACCTGTTTATTGACTAGCTTCAGGACTCGTCAAAAACCCTATCTTCCATAGAGTGTATCTCCATAATTATAGCGCATCAAAAGCTGAAACTTTTATGATAGGTACCTTGATATGTATTCTCAATGCCATAGCAATTTCACCATTTGAATCGTTCTAGAAAAAAAATTATAGCGAAAATGGTAAGATGACCTGAAAATAACATACCTTAGAACACATCACCAGATGTTCTTCATCAACTTTATCTTTCGTCTTCAAGTGGTCCCACCAGATGTTTGATTCAACCATTGATTGATAACTAGCAAATTTGGTCTTTTTTAAGATGAAGTCATACAACAACAAATATCTCTAAATGTTGACCAACCATGCCTCTACTTCATTCCCTCTTTTAATATACTCAATGAACATAGGTTTCTTCAATTTCGTTAATTCATACCCTAACTTTTGAAATTTAAGTTAATCTTCCTAGCTATGGTTCTCTTCTATTGAGGATATATTTTCTTGGCTCACTACTTTAGATCCTAATGACTCTAGCATTCCCTTGATTTCATGAAGGTATTTCAATTGCTTAATCACTTGACTTCTCAAAATTTTTACCTCTCATCATAATTCCTTGGGATTCTAATGATTATCGAGAAAGGGATGATTCTAATTGGTTCTCATGTTGTCACTATGGGTTCACAAATTGGAGGTGTCCATTTTCATTTTTTTTTAACATAAATAATTTATTAGTTCCAATAAATGGTGTGTTAAATCTTATGTTCTATGTGAGGGTGATGATGCATAATTATATTAAACACATGGTTAATTACCAATGTTTGAATTCTTAGATGATGGGTCCTCATTTAACTTTAAATTCACATCATTTAGTCACTTTTAATTCTATAATAGTCTCATAGGTTTAATATCTAAACTCTAAGACTAACTCCCCCATAAAATTTATATGATCTTTGGTCGAAGGATATGCTCATACAATATTCATTTTGGTGGTTATGTAGGGGCTCTTTAGTAAATTTTTAGTGTTTTTACACCTCTATCTAATGCATGCATGTATTTCACCTAGCTTCATCCTAAGAAGGCGACCAACAACTCGCTAATTCACATAGAAGCAACAAAGTTGTAATTAAGGGAAGTTTTCACTTAAATAAACACCAATGTTTTCCTTATGTCTTCAATCAATACCTTAATCTCCTTCTTCCTTTGATTCCCCCAAACTACTAATATACTTGAAGGTATGGACAATCTACATCGATATTATTTTTTTAACTGAAATGTGTGAACCTAATATAAATAGTCATAATTATTTTTTTATTAATACTAGCAATTTTGCTTCGAGAAACCACAAGATTTATCAAAGTATTGGGTAATTAGTTACTAAAGAAGTTAAAGGAGTTTACACATGCATAAATTAATTGCCAAAATTAAGGTCTAAATGAATTTTCCACATACGTAACATAAATGTGAAGAAATTATTTTATAAATGCATAACACAATTGTGAAGAATAAAATTACATTTTTTTCTCAATTCTATTCAAGTGTTAAAAAATTATAGTCAATCATCTCTTATGGAGTCATCTAGATTATTAGGGTTCCTTGTTTTAAATAAAAATAAAAATTATACTGATGCTACACCTTAAAATTACAAATTTTGCTCAATTCTATTCAAGTGTTAAAAATTTATAGTCAATCATCTCTTATGAAGCCATCTCGATTATTAGGGTTCCTTGTTTTAAATAAAAATACAAATGATACTGAAGATACACCTTAATTATTTCATTATTTCACAATTCTTCTAGAGTCTATTTCATGTGTCGTATTCCTTACGTTTCCCCCTTTTAAATATATGTTAATATATAGATTTTTTTGTGTGTTAACTATATTGTTACACTTACAAGGAGATTTTTTTTCTGTGTACACACACTTTTAATTTTTAATCCACACAATTTTTTTTTGTGTTATATCCTAACTACTATAGTAACACCAAAAAATTCCACCCATCACTATATCTATTCAATGAAATTATTCATAAATAAATACTTCGACACAATGTTATTAAGGCTCAATTCATGCTTTGCTAGGCTTTGGCATTGGGATAGATTAGGGTTCAACTGAGTAGAGGTTCTAGGGTTCTACCCATCAAATGAAAAGAGTAAACTACTAATTAGATTCCACCATTCATCAATGGCCATGACAGGTACGACCTCCAAGTTTTTTGTTAATGTAATTGGCAAGTTCAAAAGTGATTAAACTAGTGATCTCCACATTGATGCTACAAATATATGCCACCTATTTTTCCACCCAGGTTCGAGGTACTTAGATTTACTTCCCATAGGAACTCAAACTTTAGAAACATATCTTTGATACCACTTTGTAACCACCCATCCCATCATGATTTAGTTGGGTGCGTCATCACTTGGTAAAATGTTCCTTTGCTAACTCAAACAATAACACATAAAGAACAATATCTCTAACTATTAAACTTTCAAACTAAAAAAAACACATTAAATAGTGGTAGAATCATTTAGGTGCACTTTACTTATCTGAAATCCATGTCTTGAAGATGACCAACAAACTAGTGCAAACTATCCTTCAACTCCAACAAAAACAGTGGAGGAAATCACAATTTAAGGTTGATTTTCTTCTCAACCAATGCAAACACCTGGAATAAGTAATGCCCCCTCAGCAGGGCTCCAACTCAATGAGAACACAAGGGTTCACTTCCCTAAAGGTTATACTCCACAACAAAACACTATGCCCAAGAAATAGAAACAATTTCCCACAATCTCAAATGATACAAGCAATTGCGTGGTGGAGGGGCCTTTGGATAGAAACACTTTTTTTCTTTAAGAATATAGTGTGCAAGAAATATATGCACTCTAGATATAGTATTGTAACATTTCCAATAGTGGAACTCTTCTCAAACAATTCCAAACACAAATTGACTTTCATACCCCCCTTAGGTTAAGTACACCCCCAACCTTATCTTACCCACTCAAACAATGTTGTGAGTAGTTCTCCATTGCTCCAATCACTTTCATGGGTTGGGTAACAAACGTTCCCCTTACGAAAGCAGATAGACCAAGAAAAATGTAGTACTGGAAACTAATACTCGTAATGGTTGTCTCTCTATTCATATTAATATAACAAAAAAAATAATATTCGCCTAAACATATTTCTTTCCCATCCTCATTCCCTCCCACATAAAGATTTCTTCTTCTTCTTCTTGTCTTGCTCCCTCTCACTCTCCACTAACTCCTCATTAATACAACACCAAAAAGGTAATTCAAAGTAATAAACAAGGTTTAGGGTAAAATCAAGATTAGGGCTAGATTCACTTAGGTCAAATAATAGAAAATTACTAAGTTTTCCTTAGCCCCCTTGGGCCTTATACCATAATTAGACTTAGGATCAATAATTCAAAAGAATTAGGCCATTATTTCCTACTTCCATGTCTCACAAGGTCCCAAGACACTAAGTTAGTTGTCATCATTGACCAAACATCCTTTCTTAGAGTATGATTTCTACTATAATGGTAATGTTCATTTGAGTTGCTCGAAACATCTAACCTAGGTCAACGTGAGTATTAAGATTATAATTATGAAACTCATCATTTCTCAATAGTGATATTACTTCTAGAAGGTCATGTATTTCATTCTAAAATTACCACATAAGCAATTTAAGGAATACAATATAGCATTATAATTTATCATGGTAACTAAACATCACATGAACATATTATAAATCAAATATTCATGTACATATCATAAGTCAATGCAATATATTTCAAGCAATCACATGTCCCATGATAACTGGAAGTAAGTAATCACATAAAGTTAATATCATCCTCAACATATAATCCTAGTATTCACAAAAGTAATAATGTCTCGTGATGTATGTAATATAAAAGAAGTCAATCATATTTAACAAGGTGAAATAAAGAAGCAAGATGCAAAATGGGGTGTTACAACCACCACACTTTAAGAGGCCATTTAAGGATTGTTGCCTTATTTATGGTGATATTTTGTTATATTGAATTACAATTTTATTTTGTAATTTTGTTAATATTTAAAATTGTGGAAAATAATTTATAAATTTTGTTTCAATTCTAGTCTCAAGAAATGTAAAGTAATCCTTGATGCATGTAACCTCTATCTTCCTTCAGTACAAAGAAGAGGAAGATCACATTTGGAGATGCATGTTGCATTGGCATAAGTGGCGGGGGTTAATGAGTGCCTTTATTTGTCATTTTGAGCATGTGTATATTGTACTTTGGGCACACATTTCCATTTTGTACTTTGGGCACGAGTTTGTCATTTTGTATTTTGGGGACAAGTTACCATTATGTACTTGGGTGACAGTTTGCAATGCATGAACATTTGGCCATTGTGGAAAATGTACATGTTTTAGATATGTTTTTTAATTAGACATTGATGTTTCATTTTCATGGTTTTGATATTTTTGGTAGCTTTCACATAGCTATGAACATTATGGTATGTGAGAAGAATCCAAATCCAAAGGTTATGGTTCTTCTTTGCTTTTTTTAATTGCAAATATGAAGTGTAGTTACAATGCAAAGAATTTTGAATTTGAATGTAGTGGTGTTTGAGAGACACGATGAGGTTAGACTTGCTTAGATATGATCCAAAATCTTTCGAATGTAAATTTCAAGTTTAGGGAGTCCTAAAATGTTATTGGTTGGAACAAGGTGCCATTATCAAAATAACCAAAATATAAACTCAAGGGGATGTACAACTCTTATGTGTCTATATATAAACTAGCAAATTTGCTCGGGTGATGAAAAGGTATCCTGATAGAATTCATAGTGGAATATCATATGTACCTACAATATCAAGCTAAATTTCATGAATTTCTCATTTCCCATTGGTGACTGTGTGTCAAAGTTGCCACTAATCAAAATTTGAATATGCAAAAGGTCTTCTTGATCAGGGTAAGAAACCCAATGCTTATAGAGAATGTATATGTCAAAGTTTGAATATGAAAAAGCCTTCTCGATGTGCATTAGATATCATGCAGTGGTGGTTTTCCTACATCCATACCAACATTAAAGTCCTAAACAATGAGAGCAATGATGTGGTGAACTCACATTGTAGTTGTGTCTACTTTAATTTTGTTTTTCTTTAATAAGTAAGTATTATTAGATTTATTATATCCAAATAAGTTTGGTCGATTTGTCTTGCATATTTATCAATATATTTGTGGTTCTTAGAAACATCCCCACTATAATCCCCAGTTTAATAAATTCTTAATGTAGATATAATGTATGGTTGTGGCCAAGCGATATATATGTGAATTGTATTTCTAAGTTTTAAAAATAAAATGTGATGCCATTAGCCAATGGGACATGGATAGAGTTGTGGGATGATTAATCCACAAGAGAGGGGATGGTCTAAGAGAATGTCTAAGAGAGGGGTCCAAGAGGGAATTACCTATGTCTATTAATTCAACCCAGTTATTAAATTTACTATTGGTATATGAATCTTTTAATTTGTTGTTGAGTGTTCCCAAAGTCAATCATTGAACACATGTAAGAGGGTGGGTGTGAGAAGTCACATCCCATAGTTATTGGGAGCATGGGGGTTGAGTATAATCAGTTTGGGGAAGAGTGTAAGTCAAGCAAGTAAGCCAAAGAGAGGAAAATTTGTATGGGGAGTTACAACACTTTTAGAGAGTCAATGTTTTTGCATGAACAACAAGCAGAGAGCATAAAATAAGAGCTTGGAGCTGGATCAACCATGGAGGGAAAATTATGGAGTGTATTTGGAACAAAATATTGAAGAGCCAAGTTGTTAGGCCTAGAGAGTGAACTCTTGTGTGAGTTGCACTATAACAACAAGTGATTGTTGTTATTTTTTCCTGGCAGTTTTCCTAGCAGTGAGCTTCCTTGAGTTTCCTAGTAGTGAGATTCCTGGTTACCCGTGTCAAAAATACCTTGATAAATGAATGGGATGCCTGATGGATTGAGAGAATCAAAGGGGTACATTCTTTGGGTTGGGCAGGTGGAGAATAAGAGAGTTGATGGAAAATCAGGACAATTGTAGGAAAATGTCAGTGGGTTGTGGGATTTTTTGAGCTGTGAGTGGACACTGAGAGACCACCCTCTTTGTGGATTGCTAGCCCCAGATCGGGGGTGACTTACTATTGATATTTGGAACAACAAGTCTATGGTTGGGTGGAGCGTTTGTCCCAAGTAGTTGGTTGCACAATCATTTTTAAAAGATAAGTGTTTTATCTTGTTTATGTGTTGCATTATGAATTTAATTGTTGTGTATTAGCTTTAAGTATGAGACTGATTTATATGTCATCGCAATGATTTATTAGTTGCATTCATGTGTTAATTTAGCATGTTGTATAATGGTATTAAAAAATAGTTAAATATGTGTGTAATTCGTAGTTGATAAGCTACAGGAAATTAGTTAGCAGAAAAATTTCATTTTTATGTGTTTTCTGCATAGTAATGATCCTAAGTTCAGCTGGGGGTCGTTACAGTGCTTCATGAAGTATTTTTGGGCATATCCCATTTTTGAGTTGTTTTCTAGGTACTTATATAGTGTCTCCTCATTAGAACTATCCCTTGGGATGGAAACATCTATGGGGTGGGCTCAAGTAGTGATGAGGAAATCCTTAGTCACTTAGGAAATAGGTTCATCTCTTAGCATAATTAAAAAATTTATTTACCACTCATAGAGCTTCAAGCATTAGTGGGTGTTATGATATTAAATTAATTAATTGTAATCATCCACTACTATCCACTCATTGTAAAAAGCATCAAGGTTCTTGAAATGAACGTCATTGATGGAGAAAGGATTGGTATTTGTAACGATATGTCATTAGTCTTAGAGGAGGGTATTGAATCTCATATTCACATGGACAATCTAGATAAATTATACATGCAACAATCTTTTGTTGGGAAGAATATGGTACCTCACATTGTTAATGAAAGCTTGACTACCATTGAAAACTAAATGTTGAGACTAGGAAAGTATGCATTTTCTTGGACGAGAACGTGAGGAGTGCCTATTTTCCTTTGTGATAGAAATATTTTTTTCCATCATTGATTGTATGTTATGCATATATCCTATTGAGAACCAAAGTGTTTTGTTTGTTTCCACAAATAAAGGAAAGAAGACATAACATTTAGGCAAAATTCAGAGCTAAAGTGATCAAAAGTTACCATTCACCAATACCAAGCTACCGTCCCCAAGCAACTAAGAAACCAAATCTTTTAAATCAATTTAAATTCCCCCCTTATTTAACATCAAAGGGAATTCATCAATTTTCATTTCTTATTAAAGCAATCCAGAGAGAATTTATATGAAGAAAATGAAAACAAATATTCGAGAAAAATCACATTCCTGGAAATAGTCTATCATTCTTTGATTAAATGTGTAGAATGTGGGGAAGAGAGACTAAGGATAATGGTACATTAGTGGAGTCTAATTTGAGCAGGTAAAATTTCCATCTTTTTCCACACCCTTAAACTGCACATAAGATACAAATATTTTAATATTTAATATGTAATGAATTCCATAAATTCATTTGATTTTCTTGTCAAGTTCACCCCCCATGTCGATTCCATATGTTGGATCTCATCCCATTTAGTGTCCATGCTAACCCACTAGTATTGGCTTTGTACCTTTCTCTTTTAAAAGTCTATAACAAGTTTTCATTCCTTATAATACTTTTCATAAAACACGATTTCAAATTGGAAACAAAGAAATAAAGAAAGGATCGCTTGCATTAAATGTGATACATTGCTAGATGACTTGCATAAGTTTTTACAATGACCTAAGGAATTTACAAAATAATTTATGGACAATTGAGACATTATTCTTCATAAAATATTTCCATATCTACACTAAATTCTTGCATTCAAGGGTCAAATTTTGAGAACTCTCCCCTAGAAGGATGTGGACAATGTGCTCACATTGCCCTTGTCCTAACAAGCTTACCATAACTAACACGACACAATTTTACCACGTATCTTTAATTGGATCCAGACAATAAGTTGCAACTTTCCATAAAATGAAAATAGAGTATTACTTCATTCGTCTCCCTCTCCCTTATGGTTGAGCAACCCAAGTTCTTTTACCTCTCCCTCTCCTGTAAGTTGTGATTTTAATTTATTAAAAATAAATATTTTTAAATTTTTTGTACGATATGAGATAGGAAGGTTTAGTATTAGTAAATAGATAAGGAATACATAAGGCAAGACTTCATCAAGTAAGATTGTTAAGAGCCTTCTACCTATACATACAAAGGAGATATATTTTATTGACATACGTAGATGATTAAAAATAATTCTCATCTATTCATTGAGCTATTTTCATCAAATAGTTCTATCTATATGCACTTTTCCTTTTTCTCCTCCTTTCCAAGTGGGTACAGATGGATCCCTACTACCTACCTTCCTTTGCATACTCAACTCCCTCCTGCAACATAGATAGGTAAGCTAGGTTAATATAAGATTGATACTGAAGGAAAGTGGATCCATTATTGATAGAATATCTATTTATTGGACTCATGACATAGGAGTACCATTAGAGGCACCCCTATTTCGTGAGTCCCAAGGCCTAACACTTTTTTTCTTTGATGTTTCCTAAAACTATGATTATACTCAATGAGAAGCAATGAAAAAATTGCATTCAATGATGAAATTTTGAATAATATACCCCATAAATATGTGGACATTGTGCTCATGTTGGCCTTTCCTGGAAATGCTTTATAGAATTGACAACACGCAATTTTTCTACTTGGGTTGTTTTTATTTTTTCACCAAGGAACAATTTACCATGTGTCCTTTAATCTCTTTAGGAAACAACTTGAAACTTGCCATAAAAAAAAAAAAAAAATTTGTGCCTCAGGTCAATAAATTGTTAGACTCATTAGTATTGGAGTACTCCTAGGGGAGCCCCTCTCCCATGACTCCCATATCCTGGTGCTTGTTTTCTTCGACGATTCCCAAAACCATAAGGTGTTTCTCGGTGAGAAAAAATTCAAAATTTGCAATAACTATCAAATTTTGAAACCTCCACCCTATAAGTGTGTGGATAGTGTGCTCACACTGATATTTCCTAAACACGCTTTCTATAACTGATGGAACACAATTTTTCCACTTGATTTTTCCCTACAAGACCAATTCACCATGTCTCCTTAAAAGGCTTCAGGTAGAAAGTTGTAACTCACCATAAGATGAAAAATTGGATTTCGATTGATGAACCATCGATTTTGTTGGACTTGTGAGATCAAATTACAGCTAGGTCGCCCCTCTCTCACAAGTCTTGTGGCTTGACACTTATTTTCTTTGATGATTCCTAAAATTAAGGTTTTTTTCTAGTGAGAGACGATGCAAGACTTGCATTAAGGGGTCAAATTTTGAAAAATTGTTGAGATCATTTCCTGTTTTTGGGTTTTCCTTCCCTATTCTATCTTCCCAACTTCGTTTTTCCCATTTCTTTTCCCTCTGTTACACCTCCCCTTGTTTCCCTTTTTCTTATATCCTTTCTTCTCTCCCATTCTAGTTACCATACTTAGTCACATTTAAACAATCGACGGGTTAGCGGATTGGTGGGTTGGTGGACCTTCATCTCCATCCACTTTCTCATGTCATAAGTCCAATCGACCACCTTGCTACACTACACTTATCCATTTTTTCCAACTTTGCAGGTTCAAGCCCTCATCCTCCAAGTTCTGTAATCTCCACCTTGCACCTAAAGTTTCGTGATCTACATTTTGACCATTAGATTTGTTGTGTGTGTCGATCCCCTAAGTAATTTATTCCTCCTGCATGCAAGTCCGACCAACCACCTTTCTACACTTAACATATTTTTGATCATACATAACCGCAGGTTCGTGGGTTTCAACGTTGGCGGGTTCATGAAAACCTCCATATTCAAATTCACTATCGTTTGTCCCCTCCATTCTCTTACTTTTCCCAATATGTATTAAGTGTTGTTTAATGCTAACAATTGTTGTGTAGGCTCTGAAAAGATTGTCATTAATGCGAAAGGATTGAGGAATTACTCATTAAATTTCATTAAATATCCATTTTCCAAGGGATTAAATTATCGTCATCTCTCAGAAAAGATTTATTTGGGGTTATTATCCAGCTAAAGAAATACTCCCGTCAACCTATGGAAACATTAGCTAAACAACAATTTTGTGGTGATACTTTAAATATCTTTGGTCGTGAAGACCAGAAATTCCAGTTGTCTAGAGCATATTCATATTATTCCTCTCCTCCTGCACATAAAGAGTGATTTGGGCATATGTAATCACTTGCGTTGGGTGTGTCCCTGAGGTAATTGACTATAAATAACTTATTGCACAGTGTGTGGAGAATTACATGCCAAGCTAGAGAATTATACAACTCCAAGAGTTCCCTCTTATCGCTAGTTTTTTGCAAGATGTTGAAGCTCCTAGAGCCAACGCTTACCTTCAAAGGAGAAGACTACATATATTTTTTGAAGAAACATAATAATGGGCTTGACCTCCTGCATGAATATTTGGAGAATCCTGTGTCTATTCCAGAATACATAACCAGGATCCAGGTTGAGTCTTTTAAAAACCCCTATCGATAAATTGTTTGGTTGTTTACCATATTGACAGGTCAGGAAAGTATTGCTTCTATCTCTCGCATGATTTTATATATTTAATATTTTACAATGAAAGAACAAGCCATCTTTGACTGGGGAGAATTGATTATTATCAAAATCTCATCCCAGTTATCACATTATAAAAAGGACAAAAAAATATTTATGGCTTCCTATCTGATATTTGTTATTGTCTATTGTTTCCAATTTCCAAACTTGACCATAAGTAAGAGGGTGAATCATGAAATTTATCCAGTTACCTTATGGTATCAGGCACTATGGAGACATAAGACCCCTTTGTATTTTTATGAAGTTTATAATGATTTTGTCTTAGTCTTCAAAAGGCTATTGTTGGGCAAAAATACTTCAAGGATATCTGACCAAGCTAACAAATTCTTAGAGAAAAAATAAATGATAGAACAAATAGAAAATCATAGTGTCATAAGGATATTATGTTCAAAAGAAAATCCTTCTTTTCTCTCGTATCATGTATCTGACAAATTATTCATTACAAAGGTGGCAAGGCAATACCTGGCTACATTTTTTCCATGAAAAAAGGAAAAAGCAATTCATTCACCTGCCATTAAGTTAAAAGGATCTTACATTTTACTCACAGCTCTCCGAAGTTATGTAGAGAAAAACATTAAAAAGAGGATGTCAGTGATAACATAAGCATGGGAGGTATCAAAAAGTATTGTTTCTTTCGGCTCAAGGGCACATGCTTTTCATGAGTATTTGAAATTTGATTTAAAGAATAAAAGTCGTCTTTCCATTTGGAATAAAAGTCTCAAACATGACAGAATTGAAAAGAAGAGAAGAGGATCTACCTTCTCCAAGTCGAATTAAACAACTAAATGACTGTTGGAAGGAAACGATCAAGAATTTGAATAACATTGTCCAAGCATGCAACGAAGCCATACTAAAAAGAGAATAATTGTTCAAAAGACTCACGAAAATTGATCTGGTAGGAAGCACTGATGAGGTACAAGACCCTAAGTTAATTCTCAATTCAATGTTTATGACAAAGCAAAAAGTTGATGAACAAGTTGAGATATTTAAGGGGTTATCAATTGAAATTTTTTATGGCATAGTTGAATATAATGAAGAAGAGATAGACAATTGGCTGGTTGATTATTTTGTGAAAAATAAAGATATTGAGGAGGCAATACATGGCATTTCTCATAACTTAAGAGAATTGGAAGTCAAATAATTCAATATTAAAATTAGGCATGAAATAAATGTTGCACCAATGAAAAACTACATTGAAGATTGGTTTAAAAAACCAATTGATAAACTAACTAAAGAAGGCCAAGAAGCAACAATTGAGACGGTTCCTATAATGGTCAATGAGAATGATAAAAGGATAGCAGAAAGCAAGTGAACAAAGGAGAGAGACCATCATAGTAAGTGGATGCTAATCACATCTTGTTTTCTTTATCAGTTTTTCATCCAGTTACTCCTCTTCTTTGACTAGAAAGGTTTAACCAAAATCTGATAACTCCTTCATGCCTTCTTTCTAGGTATAGCTACTCTGTGATCGCCTACCATCTTCTTTTCGTAGCTTATTTCTTGTTTCTATTTTCTTTATGGTCCGCAGGAGCCCCAATACCATTCCTAAGGACAAACGTATTTAAATTTCAAGGGTTTGTAATTGACTCTACATTTTTTAGAAATCCCAAGAAAACTATTTCGAGATCAGTTTTGATTGTATTTTATAACTCTGAGTTTTGAGTATAAAATATTTGAGATTGGTCTATCATCATCTTTATTTGAGATCCACATGTGTTTACTCTATTAAATTTCTCTTATGCGTGCAAACCATCTTCTTTTATTTTATGTGATCATAAATCTTTAGTTTAACTATGATGGATGTGAGGAAATTTTGTTTATCTTTTCCAAATATGTGATGTGCGAGGTTATTGGTCATCTCTCAAGAACTCTCTTTAAAAACAAAACTTTTTTATTTTACTGCAATATTTATATTTCTTTGAATACCATGACGAACTTTCTCAAACTCCTGTATTATTTTAAAAAATCTAGAATTCCAAGAAAATCTTGAAACAAAGAGGAGTACCACCTCTATAAAAATGCAGGGGGATTTGTATCCCCGTGAGGTTTTCGTTTTAGTCCTAATGGATTCGAGCATCAACATTTTTGGTGACCATACTAGGGAGGAACTGAAAATTTTGAAATCTAGTTTAGCATTTTTGAAAGATACATGACTTTTCCCTAGGTTGATCAACCCCACCTGGAAATTGGATTAAATAATCAACAAAGCATCTTACATCAACTATATAATCTGGTAATAATGACAACTAATACCAGGGAATAATTGGAAATATCTTGGCAGACATTAGTCCAATAAGAAGAAATAGAAATCCTCTATAGACATAGGAGAGACGAGCGACAAGACCGAAGAAACGAAAGACTAACTAGAGCAACACAAGAACAAGGTCAGGATTGAAGCTGGACAAATAGAAGAGACCCATTACCAGAAGTAAAAGAAAGCAACTCTGTATTCTAAGAAGTGGAAAATGTATTCTTGAAATGCCTCCGAACATGGAAGAAACAAATGAGCAATCGCGAGAAGAACCAAGAAGAGGACGTCATGAAGAGAGACAAGGAGGTGGAGGAGGTGGTGAGAGAAATCAAGAAGAAATAATATTTGGAAACCAAAGAAGAGTAAGAGATTCCCCCTTAAATATTCGAGGTGAGCAACATGACCTCCTTGTTCTCCCTAAGGGTACCTTGAAATAATTTTCTAGAGATGGAACAATTGATGCCAAAAGACACCTTAATTTATTTCTTGATGTTTGTGATTTTCATCGTGTTGAATATGATGATGTGATGGTAAGGTTATTTCTTCAAACCTTATCAAGAAGAGATTATGATTGGTATACGACATTACCTAGTAGGTTAATTGGATCATTTAACAACCTTGAAGCCATGTTCCTGACTATGTTCGCTCCTCTAGTTGTGTATCATAACCTTCTCACTAATTTCACCTAGACTGGTTTAAGGAAGAATGAGATAATACAAGATTTTAATTTTAGGTTCAACAAAATCTTGAGTAGGATTCCAGAAGATAAAAGACCTAATGACCCAGTGATACTTGGTTTTTATAAGAATGAAATCCCCCAAATGTAAAATATGTTATCAGAACATCCTAGATGGATACATTGGAGGAAGCAATGATTAAGGCCACTAAGATGGAAGAAATTATGATTGAGATGGGTGTTGACCCCGATATTATCCTGGGAAAAGTACAGAGGCAGTTGGGAGGCCTAAATATTGATGATCAAGGATCATATAGCTCCAGAAAGAATGAAGAGAATAAGTTGCAACCGACCCAAAATCAAACAATTGGAGAAGGAGTTTTTAAGGGAACCATACCATATGTAAACGTAGACCCTATTGCGACACAAGAAACTAAGAAAACAATTGAAATTTCACAAATAAATAGAACCATCAGGCAAATGAAAAATTAGATAACTATATTAAGAAGGGGGGATAATTATGTAGAAAATTTGAGAATGTCGGTCCAAGAGAAAAGAAGGAAACCTCCTAAAGAAAACAGAGTGAGTTTTGAAAACAATGACAAACTGCATAGACAAAGGCTTGCCACAAAACCAATCACAAATGCAGTTGTTCTAGATGATGTATATGATGAGAAAATGGTTAAGCAAGGGAACAATTATTTACCTGATGAAATTTATGAAACTATACAGATGGATGGATGCGAGACGTCCATGTATATATTTGAAGAAGGCAACAATGACCCTGACTCACAAGAGAATGTTTCCCATACACGAGCGTTTGTAAATATATCTAAGAATAAAAATGATTCTGAAAAGGAAAAGGAAAAAGATAAAGAAAAGGTGAATGAAAAAAAAAGGCAAATGAAAATGTGACAGATAGCACTGGAAGCAAGAAGCAACACTTGATGTCAAACCCTACCTAGATGAAATACAATGTTGTAGAGGAATTGAGTAAGCTAAGGATAACTCTTCCTTTTACATAAGTGGTAAATATCCCTCGACAAAGGGAAAATATTTTGAGATTGTTGGATGATCCATCTGGAAAAATGGAGGTTGTTGTTATAAGTCCGAAACAAATCCAGAACACATCAACCGTCAAATTGAGAGGTAAAATCCCACCTTTTTATATTTCAATTGAAAATCATGATGTTGCACTTCATAATTTTTTAGTTCACACTGGCGTGATCAATAATATTATGCCATTGGCGATCATGGAGGCATTGGGTATGAGCTTTACCAAATATTATGAGACTGGTGAAAGTATAAATGCAATTGATTCTAGACAAGTACCAGCTTATGGTGAAATCAAATATTTTTATGCTTGGATCACGACGACTCCCCATATTATTATAGTTTTCAATATTGTTGTGGTAGAGCTTCATCCTGCATATGGAGTTGTTTTAGGAAGATATTGGTCATCTATAATCAGAGGATACATAATAAACGATGGAAGTTGCATGATGTTGCCAGATAAAGAAGGAGCAATGATGAAGGTCCCTCGTGAACCCATGAGACCCTTCTCTTTCAAAATAAAGGATAATGAACTAATGGAAGATTATATAGACGATGGGATCAGAAACTATGTTATCCTAGACATGGAGAAGATTGAAGACATGGAGAGAATTCAAGATATGGAGAATCAAAAGCATCATTTTGAAGGTTACTGTAGGATGTCATTTGATGGAGCTTTCTCAAGTTTCGGGAGTGGAGTTGGAATTGTCCTTGTAAATCCAGAAAAGATTGTGCATCCAAATGCTATCAGACTTGAATTTGCATGTACCAATAATGAGGAAGAATACGAAGCTTTGATTCAGGGAATGATTCTTGCACAAGAAATGAAGATAAAACATCTAATTGTGACAGGTGACTCCGAGCTGGTAATAACTCAAGTTACCCATAGGTATAAGATTAAAAAAGAAAGACTCAATTTATATTTCAAAAGAGTTAATGAATTGATGGAAGCCTTCAATTATTTCAACATTTTTTTCATCCCAAGGGACAAAAATCAGAAGGCAGATTCATTAGATTTGGCGGCCTCACTGTCAAACCTCGATGATGTTCAGAGAAAAACATCTTTTCAAGTAAAAATAATATTCCAACCTTTTGTACCTGATAATCAAGAGTATCTAAAAGTATTTGAGAATGATGAAGAATTGGAAATTTTTTTGATGAATGATGTTGAAGATGAGGACAATCGCATGACGATTGTCCCAAGGAATTGTATTCAATCAAAGTCTCTTTTTACAAGAGACAACCATGCTAAAAACCTCCTGGAAGAAGCTTCTCTCTGAAAGGTCCAAGAAACAAGAAAAATTAATATTGAAACTGATAGTTCCTCAAAATACGTCAATTTGGGAGTTGATTGCACAATTGACGAAGTTGATTAATATGTCGCATTATTTAAACAATATATTGATGTGTTTGCATGGAGTTATGATGATTTGAAGGAATATAATAAAACAATATTTCAACATATTATTCCCTTGAGAGAAGCGGCAAATCCTGTCAAGCAGAAGATGATGATAATGAACCCCAAATTAAAACCACTAGTAAAGGTTGAATTGGAGAAATTAAAGAAGGCTGGAATAATATACCCCATTAGACATTCTGATTGGCTTTCAAACCCTATGGTAGTAAGAAAAAAGACCGAGGAGATCCAGATGTGTGTAGATTTCATGGATCTTGACAAATCAAGCATAAATGATAATTATCCTTTGCCTAACAAGGACTTTCTTCTCCAACAAGTCACATGATCAGCCTGCATGTCCATGTTAGATGGTTTTTCTGGGTATAATCAAGTATTGGTTGCCAAAGAAGACAGAGCAAAGACAACTTTTATAACACCTTGGAAAACATATGCATATGCTCAGATGCCCTTTGGTTTAAAAAATGCAGTAGCTACATTTCATAGGGATATGGATCATGCTTTTGAGGGGCTCATAGGAATATTTATGGTGGATTATCAAGATGACCTAACAATACACTAAAAATCAAGAATCGATCACATTCATCACCCGAGGAAAGTTTTTGACAGGTGTAGGCTATATGATGTTTCCTTAAATACAAAGAAATGTTTATTTGTTGTAACTCAAGGCAAACTATTGGGTCATATTGTGTGCAAGGAAGGAATATATATAGATCCAGAAAGAGTTAAAGCTATAAATAAACTCAACCCCCCATCATCTAAGAAGGGAGTTCAATCATTCTTTGGAAAGATCAATTTTGTACAAAGATTTTTCCTTGACTATGCAAGTAATGTGAAGCCGATCAATTTGTTGTTGAAAGGGACCAAAGGTTTGAATGGACCACAAACACACAAGAAGCTTTTAATAATATAAAAAAAGGCAATCCCTACAGCTCTAGTCCTCATTAGCCTAGATTTTCAAAAAGACTTCATCATTTATTCGTCTGCTACAGAAATAGTTGTTGCATCTATTCTTACTCAGAGGTACACCAAGGGTGAAGAACTTCCAATTAGATTCATGAGAAAGACCCTTCATGATTATGAATTGAGATATTCATAATTGGAGAAGCAATCCATATCTCTTGTGAAAGAAGTAGCGCACTTTTGAACTTACATACTAAATTATCATGTCATTTCATATGTTCCATCCTCTCCAGTGAAGATGCTTTTAAATCAACAATTGAGAGAAGGAAAATAATAAAAATGGTTGGTGAAGATTCAGTAATATGATATTGAAATTAAACCTTTAAAGGCAGTCAAAGGACATGGTTTATGTAAGCTCATTGCAAATAGTGATTCTTTGGATGGAATAATTTCAATCTCAGTAAGAGAACCCATGGCAGATTCAAAGTGGTATAGAGATATTGTATTCTACTTGAGGTCTAAACAATTTCTAGTCACCATGAACCCTAAAGAGAGAAGAACAATGAATATGAAGTCGAGTCAATATGTGTTGATTGTTGATATATTGTTCACGAGGAACTATGATGGTATATTGTTGAGATGTGTTGATGAAAGGAGAGCTCAAGAATTGATGAAATAATTCCATGAAGGAATATGTGGTGGACATTTTGCACCTACCGCCACTGCCCTAATAAGAGTTGGTTTTTATTGGCCTTCATTTTTTCAAGACTTGTATGCTACCATAAGGAAATGTGTATCTTGTCAATAATTTTCAAGGAAAATGAAAAAATCTGCAATGCCATTACATCCTATATCTGTAGAAAAATCATTTTCCCAATGGGGACTCGATGTCGTTGGAGAAATAAATCCAAAGTCAAGAAAAGGACATATATATATCTTCACCACTACATATTATTTTACAAAGTGGCCAAAAGCAGTGGCATTAAAAAAGGTTGATTCTGAAGAGTTGATTAAGTTTCTCAAAGACAATATTTTGTCAAGGTTTGGTGTCCCACAAAAATTCATCACTGATAATGGCTCCATTTTCATCGTCTCAAAATTTACAAAATTTTGTGGAGAATATGGGATTTTTATGGGGAAGTCATCAAATTATTATCCACAAGGGAATGGTCTTGCAGAATCCACTAATAAGACACTCATTCAAATATTGAAGAAAATTGTTGATAAGAACCAAAGAAATTGGCATTTGAAGTTGATTGATGCTTTGTGGGCGAGCATAATGACTCTGAAAGATAGCACTGATATGTCTCCATATACATCGGTTTATGGGAAAGAAGCAAAAATGCCAATTATCCTTGACCTAAATGCCTTGACTTTTGTAGTTAATACAGAGGATGCAAAAGATAGTTCACATATGCAAAGGAGAGTGAACCAATTATTGAAATTGGAAGAAGAACAAAGCAAATCCTTGAATAGAACTTCTCAGAGACAACAGAGTATCAAAATATATTTTGATCAGAATGCAACCGTAAAGAATTTCCAAAAGGGCAAACTGGTGTTACTCTAAAACAAAGCTAAGGATAAATTGTTGATGCACACAAATTCGAAGCACTCTGGGTTGGACCATACATCATTGAAAAGATCCTAGGTTTTAATTCTTATATGCTCAAAGATACGAAGGGTAAAATGTTAATGCTTCCTATTAATGGGAAACATTTGAAAGGTTTCTTCGCCTGAAATTTTCTCATTTCCTTGTACATAATTTTTATTTTACTTAGTTTGTATATTTTTATGTCTTGACTCCATGGCCCAATATATGGAAGCACATGGTCATGAAGATTATGGATTCTTGACAACCCACAGGGGGTTATCATCCCACAATTGGAGCCAGTTGTTGAGATCATTTCCCGTTTCCAAGTTTTCCTTCCCTATTCTATCTTCCCAACTTCTTTTTTCCATTTCTTTTCCCTCTTCTACATCTCCCCTTGTTTCCCTCTTTCTTATATCCTTTCTTCTCTCCCATTCTAGTTACCATACTTATTCATATTTCATTAATCAAAAGGTTGGAAAATTGGTGGGTTGGCAAACCTTCATCTCCATCCACTTTCCCATGTCATAAGTCCAACCGACTGCCTTGCTACACTACACTTAGCCATTTTTTCCAACTTTGTGGGTTCGCGGGTTCAAGCCATCATCCTCCAAGTTCTGTGATCTGCACCTTGCACCTAAAGTTCCATGATCTACATTTTGAGAATCAGATTTGTCGCGGGTGTTGATCCCCTAAGTACTTTTTTTCTCCTGCATGCAAGTTTGACTGACCACCTTTCTACACTTCACATATTTTTGATAATCCATAACCTCGGGTTGGTGGGTTCATGAAAAGATACATATTCAAACTCGCTCTCATGTGTCCCTTCCATTATCTTGATTTTCCCAATATGAATTAAGTTTTGTTTAATTCTAACCACTATTGTGCAGGCTCTGAAAAGATCATCATTAATGGCGAAAGGCTTGAGGAATTACTCATTAAATTGCATTAAATATCCATTTTCCAAGGGATTAAATTATCATCATCTCTCTGAAAAGATTTATTTGGGGTTATTATCTAGCTGAATAAATACTCCCATCAACCTATGGTAGCATAATCTAGATAATAGTTGTGTGCTAATACTTTAAATATATTTGGTAGTGAAGACCAGAACTTCCAGTGGTCAAGAGCATATTCATATGATTCCTCTCCTCTTGCACAGAAAGACATGATATGGGCATATGTAATAGCTCACATTGGTTGTGTCCCTGATATCTTTGATTGTAAATAACTTGTTGCACAGTGGGTGGAGAAGTATGTGCCAATCCATATAATTATACAACTTGAAGATCATTCTCTGATTTCTCTCTCACCACAAGTTTTTCGCAAGATGTTGAAGCTCCCAGAGTCAGCGCTTACCTTCAAAGGAGAAGACTACAAAGATTTTTTGAAGAAAAATAACAATGGGCTTGACTTCCTTCCTAAATATTTGGAGAATCATGTGTCTATTCCATAAGACATAACCAGGATCCAGGTTGAGTCTTTTAAAAACCCCTATCGAGAAATTGCATGGTTTTTTACCAGGTTGACAGGTCAGAAAAGTACTGCTACTATATCTCGCATGATTTTATATATTTTATATTTTATATTTTATAGTGAAAGAACAACCCATCTTTGACTAGGGAAAATTGATTTCTATTGAAATCTCATCCCAATTATCACATTATAAAAAGGACAAAAAAATATTTATGGCTTCCTATCTGATATTTGCTATTTTGTATTGTTGTCAATTTCCAAACTTGACCATAAGTAAGAGGGTGAATCGTGAAATATATCCAGTTACCTTCTGGTATTAAGAACTATGGAGACATAAGACCCCTCTATATTTTTATGAAGTTTATAATGATTTTTTCTCAGTCTTCAAAAGGCTATTGTTGGGCAAAAATACTTCAAGGATATCTGCCAAACTAACAGATTATTAGAGAAAAAAGGAACAATAGAAAAAATGGAAAATCATAGTGTCATAAGGATATTATGTTAGAAAGAAAACACTTATTTTCTTTTGTATCATGTGTTATCACTGAAATTTTGCCCGCAAATGGTTACAAGAATCTAGCATCGTCAAACAGTTATGAGGTCATCCATGGACCTAAATTACCACAAAAGCATTTCCAAAGGGTCAAAAACTATACAACCAGTGACAAAATTAAAGTGCGCTATGACTACACAGGGCACACGCGCACATGCACAAAACAGAAACGCAGGAAAAGCGCACATGCGCCCGATGCACGAATGTGATCGCTAAAAGCCACGCACATCTGAGAACGACGCATTTATGAGAGTGGTCGGCCTCCCACCCACTTCTGGTTCATCTTCCAAGTTGATTTGACACTCAAATATGGACTGGATCCGACTGGGTGGCTGGTCAAAGACCTAAAAATTTCCTAATTAACCTCTTTTCACACTACAAGCTGGTTGCACAATACCTCAAAGAGGTGCCATAAAACAAGGCCATGGGTGCACTTCATTCTCAAGGAATTTCAATAGCAAAGTTATGCTGCTACTATTCTCTTGAGGAATCCTCTATTCTCATCAAGAGTATCCTAGCACCATTGCATTGGGCAATCCATCTCACCCCTTGAGTGGATTAGCTTGGAAAACTTTCACCATTTTCATTCAAAGTTGTAAGAAGATATTATTTGTGGGGGTCCAAGAGCCCTCCCTTGGAGGAAGAAGGGACTCATAGTCCTCTTTCTTCTTGGTGTTTTCTTTCACTGATATCAACCTTACCATTGGTGACATGAGTCTTATTGTTTCTTTTGCTCTTATGTACCTATGCTCATTAGTTTAGTTGTTATTTTATTTCTTAGTTTAATTCTTAGTTGTTCTTTTATATTTCTTTCTCTAACCCTTTTCCTTACAGCTGTCCTGCTTAGCAAACCTAATTAAGCTTGTAAGCACCTCTGTTTTGCTCACTAAGGTGATGAAAGAGGCACAACAGATTGGTGACTCCACCGAGGAAAGGTATCAATTTCCTAACCCAATTGGGTTTTTATAGCTCTTCTTTTGGCTTATTTAACCTGCACGTGCATTAACCGGCCCAAGCCGACCTGCAAAACATCCAATTCCAAGTTGAATTGAGAGAATTCCATCCAGAATTTTCTTCATGGCCGTGTACCAGTTGTGCGCGGGTTTTTTGGCCCATAGACACGCATCGTGTGCACATGTGCTAAAACCATAGTTCTATTCTTCACACCCATGCCCAAAAGCTCGTTTTGGTCTGCGCACAGGTGCTCAATGCGCCTCTGTCTACACTGAGACCCACACACCTGTGCAGAAAACTACACATTGTAAGGTTTTTTGTGATTTGGGGAAGGCCCCTAGCCTTCTTAAAAGTGATTTCATACATGTTGTAAGTTGCACCACACTTAGTTCCCTCTTCATATAAAGGGATTAGTCAAAACACATAGGCACTTAGGGGGTTTAAAATCATCATTTCCTCTTTTGCTTTCATTTTCGCCACATGGATGGCTTGCTTTGACTAAAAGTATAAGTTGGAATCATTTCTAATCACATAAAACTTGCATTGGGACTAGAAGTTGGATAACAATCGCTTAGTATGGTCTTCTCTTGTGCTTCCAAGCGACCTTGAGAATCAAAGATTGTAGGATGATTTTATCTCCCTTAAAAAGACTAAATTCCTTTAGGAGAGGAAAACAGCCCCTCTCACTTAAGATTGTAACGGGCCCATACATGCCCACATGCTACAAAGATAGGATAGTGTTGGAATTTACTTTCTTAGAGTAAATCACCAGGGAAGTTTAAAGGCTTTTGTAACGAGCCCATACATGCCCACATGATCACAATCTATGATAGTTTCAAAGATTTTCTTAGATTAAATCACAATAGGGAGTTAAAGGAATAGTAAAGGACCCACATGTCCACATGCTAGTTT
>JZKD02S1392618.1:639995-662781 GCA_000966675.3 Picea glauca
TCATTAGTTTAGTTGTTATTTTATTTCTTAGTTTAATTCTTAGTTGTTCTTTTATATTTCTTTCTCTAACCCTTTTCCTTATAGTTGTCCTGCTTAGCAAACCCAACTAAGCTTGTAAGCACCTCTGTTTTTCTCACTAAGGTGATGAAAGAGGTGCAACATCATGTATCTGACAAATTATTCATTACATAGGTGGAAATACAATACAATTTCTAGCTACTTTTTTTCCATGTAAAGAGGAAAAATCAATTCATTTGATTGCCATTAAGTTAAAAGGATCTTCCAGTTTACTCACAACAGTCCGAAGTTATGTAGAGAAAAACATTAAAAAGAGGATGCCATTGATAACAGAAGCATGGGAGGTATCAAAAAATATTATTTCTTTCGGCTCAAGAGCACATGCTTTTCATGAGTATTTGCAAGCTGATTTAAATAATGAAGAAGGTTTCTACGCTCATGTCGTCTTTCCATTTGGAATAAAACTCTCAAACATGAAAAAATTGAAAAGAACAGAAGAGGATCTGCCTTCTCCAAGTCGAATTAATATCTAAATTCTTGTTGGAAGGAAAAGATCAAGAATTTGAATAACATTGTCCAGGCATGCAGCGAAACCATACTAAAAAGAGAAGAATTGTTCAAAAGAATCGCATAAATTGATCTGGCAGGAAGCAATGATGAGGTACAAGACCCTAAGTTAATTCTCA
The DNA here is from genome assembly GCA_000966675.3 of Picea glauca. Classification (NCBI taxonomy): domain Eukaryota; kingdom Viridiplantae; phylum Streptophyta; class Pinopsida; order Pinales; family Pinaceae; genus Picea; species Picea glauca. The sequence continues at coordinate 640,700 of JZKD02S1392618.1, forward strand.
ATTCAATTTTATGACAAAGCAACAATTTGATGAACAAGTTGAGATATTTAAGGGGTTATCATCTGAAATTTTTTATGACATAGTTGAATATAATGAAGAAGAGATAGACAATTGGTTGGTTGATTATTCTGTGAAAAATCAAGATATTGAGAAGGAAATACATGTCATTTCTCATGACTTAAGATACTTGGAAGGTGAATTATTCAATATTAAAATAAGGCATGAAATAAATGTTGCACCAATGAAAAACTACATTGAAGATTGGTTTAAAAAAGCAATTGATAAACTAACTAAAGAAGGCCAAGAAGCAGGAGTTGAGACAGTTCCTATAACCGTCAATGAGGATGATAAAAGGACAACAGCAAGCAAGTGAACAAAGGAGAGAGACCATCATAGTAATTTGATGTTGATCACATCTTTCTTTCTTTATCATTTTTTTATCCAGTTACTCTGCTTCTTTGACTAGAAAGGTTTAACTGAAATCTAATAACTCCTTCTTGTCTTCTTTCCAGGTATTTCTACTCTGTCATCGCCCACCATATTCTTTCCACAACTTACTTCTTGTTTCTATTTTATTTATGGTCCGCGGGAGCCCCAATCCCAGTCCTAAGGACAAACATATTTAAATTTTAAGGCTTTGTAACAAACTCTATATTTTTCAGAAATCCCAAGAGAACTATTTCGGGATCAGCTTTGACTGTATTTTATAACTCTGAGTTTTGAGTATAAAATATTTGAGATTGTTTTATCATTATCTTTATTTGAGATCCACATGTGTTTACTCTATTAAAGTTCTCTTATGCGTGCAAACCATCTTCTTTTATTTTATGTGATCATAAATCTTTAGTTTAACTATGATGGATGTGAGGAAACTTTGTTTATCTTTTTCAAATATGTGATGTGTGAGGTTCCTGGTCATCTCTCAAGAACTCTCTTTAAGCACAAACTTTTTATTTTACTGCAATCTTTATATTTCTTGAATATCATGACAGACTTTCTCAAAGTCATGTATTATTTTAAAAAATCTAGAATTCCAAGAAAATCTTGAAACAAAGAGGACTACCACCTTTCTAAAAATGCAAGGGGATTTGTATCCTTGTGAGGTTGTCATTTCGGTCCTAACGGATTCAAGCGTCAAAATTGTTTTTCCTTAAAAGTGTGTGTATAGTGTTCTCACATTGGCTTTACCAAAATGTGCTTGTCAAAACTAACAAACCTTAATTTCATTGCTCGGTTTGGTTCTTTTTCCATTGTGACCAATTTTCCATGTGTCCTTAAATGGCTACAAGAAGCAAGTTGAAACTTTTAATAAATGAAAATTGGGCCATGGATATACAATCCATTGATTTTATTGGACTCATGACATTGGCATATCGCTATAGGTTCCATTCTCCCATGATCCACATGGTCCAACACTCATTTTCGTCGATGAATCCCAAAACTAGGGTTAGTTGAAATTACATTGAAATTCTTGTTTTTTTGTTGGCAGTTGTGTAAGTGTTGGAGAATGTTGCAAAAGTTGGCCTCTCATGCAAATTCAAGTGGATCACTAAATCATGAATAAATATAAAGATAACCCAAATTATCAATAATACTAAATGATTATAGGTTCATAGGTAAAGTAAGATTTAGAAACAAGGAAAAAGAAAAATGCTCTTCTAGCACAAATAACATGGGGAAATATGAGTGAGTTTTGTCGCCATATTTTTTATGTTGTATTTTTACTTTATAAGTACCATTTTGTAACTCCATGTGCCAAAGTAAGGTAATTTTGTGGTATTGAAGTTTTTTCTTCCATTCCTTTCATTTTCTCCATGTAAGGTAATTTTGTAGGTATTGAAGGTTTTTATTCCAATCCTTTCATTTTCTCCTAGGCTTGTGGAATGTAACATTGGAGAATGTTGTTAAAGTTGGTCTCTCATACAAATTCAAGTGGTTCACCACATCCTAAATAAATCCAAAGATAATTGAATTCATAAAAAGCACCAAGCTCCTCTATGTGCATGAATGAATTTATCAATTTAGTCTTGGACATGAAACCCTCTTATAGCTAACTCTATGTGCCAATAAAGGCAAGTTTGAAGGAATTGAAGATTTATTTCCATTCATTTCCTTTTCTCCTAGGCATGTAGTACGTAATGTTAACTATAGTTTCATTTTGGTTGAGTGGGATTTCATCAAAAAATAATGTAAATTAAAAATAATAAAAATTCACATGTGATCTCACTTCACACGTCTACTTACCTATGATCATTCCAGTAGACCATATGAATCATATTTGGTACTAATGGTATTTGTGAACTTCTCATGTTCTGAATGAGATAGGAAGTATTGGACCTTTGATGAGTTATTCCCAAACATTGTTTGTAGTTGGAGGTTTGTACCAATGACTAAGTTTGTAAAGTGGTACATAGATGTATTTGGCCTGTAATTTTGAAATACATAACCACCCCTCTTTCCTACACTATTATCCTATGTAATAGATTCACCTTTAACAACCATCGACCCAATAAAAAATTAATTTCATTCATTGTAATAATGATATATTGATGGTATTCTATCCCTGTAAGCAACATACCAACCAATAGTTAGTTCCCAATTCATTATCTTTTAGGGAAACCATTGTTGGAAATATTGTTTTCATTGATGTAAAATATAGGGGGAGCCTACAATATGTCCAAGATAAACATTACAAGCCTACAAATGTCCAAAATATATATTGCAAGATGGAGATTGTTGAAAGTATTATTTTTGGTCAATTTGGATACCCTATATTTGAGGTAATTTTTACCCTACATAACTAACTCAAATGGAAGCACAAGATACATGGTTGGAAACATTATTTTGAGACATTTACAATGGTATATGGAAGTCCCTATAACTCCCTAGGAATGAGGATATATGAATTTTTTTGTCTGACAAACCAGCCAAAAAATTGAGGTTGACTCAACCAATTTTTGGGAACCGAATTACTATAAATATAGAATGGATTTTCGCATTTTTGGAGAAACCAAGTATGAGAGATCAAGTTTGAGGTGTGCTAAGGGTATTGGGGTGTATATTTTGGATCTATAGGTGTGTAGAATAAATCTAAGGGATTTTATTTTGGTCTTTCTTATTCTCAAGGTATACTATAAGGCTGTGATGTTGTCGTGATGTTGTGATGTTGCCATATGCTTTGTTATGAAGTTGTGATGTTGTCATGAGTGGAATTTTTCGTTAGTGGACATTGTCATTAGTGGACGTTGTTGTGAATGGATTTTACTGTTAGTGTATGTTGTCTTCAATGATGACATTTTGGGAATGATGTTATGAGGCTTCATAGGGTTTGAAGGTTTTCCATGGAATGAAGCATGTAGGTGAAATCAGAAGTACTCTGTGTATGAATATATCGGATTGGTGATATCTTATTGAGTTGGTCCTCAGTTGAGGATATTGGTGTCTTCAGGTGGTTGGTGCCTACATCTTATTGAGTTGGTTCTCAATTTAGGATATTAGTGTCTCCAATAGGTTTTTGCCTGCATCTTTCTAAGTTGGTGCTTAGCTAAGGATATTGGTGTCTCTATAGGTTGTTGCCTAGAATTTTTGTAACAGTACGTTGGTTCCTATTGGGTTTTACTTATTTCTTACTTCTTCTTGGGCTGACCCAAGTTTGGATCTCAACAAGTTTCCAACAAAACCCTCAAAAACTATCGGCCCTTCTGGTAAACCAGAAGGCAATGTTGCGCACAGGGTGCACAACGCAGTCTCTCCCGAGATAGATTTTATGGGAGACTAAAATACTCAGGTGTTTGTAGTATAGGAAAGAGTGGGGATCTGGGATCGTGTTCTTCCTTCTTTATGCATTATCCTTGTTAATTATTCCAGTATTTCTATGATTCATTCATCTTTTTACCTAGGCATGCACACTAATATAGCTAGTTTAACCATTCATTCATAAACAAATGATCAACAAAAAGTAAACATTCATTAAATATCACGTAGAACACAATTTTTACCTTGGGTCACCCCCTCCCAGGGCTACGTCCACAAATATATGATTCTCTACTCTTTTATTTAATCTGCTGCAAAATCTTGCGTTGCGTGCATTACATCTCGGTAATACAATCAATATTGAGGGTGGGAACCCTTTGTGAGTGTGACTAGATCACACCAGCCTCCTCAGCTTGTGACCTAACCCTGAAAGTCTACCTTACTCAAATTTTCTACAACCTTATTACAATCAACAATCCCAAAAATGATATGATATCTCTCTATCTCACATACACACATCTTTTTCCTCACTCATATCCCCTTTCCTAGACCTCCTAGGTTCTTATTTGTAGTATTTTGCAGGATTATAGCCGTTCCAATCCTTATAAAAAACCCTAACCCTATCCCAATTATTCTTGCCTGCCTGCACGCCACGTTTCTTTTCCTCGTGCATGTTGTTTTTCCTTCTTTTTTGCATCCTGCTTTCTTGCCACTTGTTGTGTGTGCTCCAAAATTAGGTCTTCCTTCCCAAAAATAGGCCTTTCCTCAAAATAGATCTTTCTTCAAAAGTAGGCCTGCGCCCATAATAGACTTCCTTCTCAAAATAGGATTGTGCCCAATAGGCCCCCAACACTGACATGTGGCTCATCCTGAGCCACTCAGGTGGTGTGTGCTCCCTGTACAGCCTTTGCCAAGCTGTGAAAATTTCCTTCTAATTCTTCCCCTTTAGATCTCGTTTGCGTAGCTTTCTCTGTGAGCTCCTCTATCCTCTGCATTGTGATGTGTTCCCTCAGAGAATCTACGCTCTCGGTATGATCTTGATCCATTCTTGTCTTCTCCTCCTCCATTTTCGCAATTATTTACATTGCTTTCTCCTAGAGAGGCTCTAACTGATTTTGCCTTGCATGCTTGTTATTTTGCGCAGTCTTCAATTTTGTCTGCAGGGTCTTCATCTCCTGCGCGCCCTTAAATCACTTTGTAATGCTCATGGCCTTTTGTCATTGTTTCAACTCTTGCATTGCAATGTTGATTTCCTCCTCTTATTGGTTTAGTTTTTGGACCCTGACATCTTCTTCCAACATCAACCATAGTTGTGCGGTGCTATCAACATGTTTTGTGACCTTTTTGCTTCTTTCTCCATTATTTCTACTTGAAGGGTTTCCAGTTGTTTCCTTTCAGTTGTGGCTTCGGGAGGAGTGGTTAGCATTAAATTTTCTTTGAGTTCCTCAATCTCCTTCTTATAGTCTTCGAGTGTCTGTGCGATGATTTGAATATGTTCTTCAACACTGCTCACGGCTGCCTGCGCGCTGTCTAGAATTTTTGTGAAGACTTCCTTCAAATTCTGCTCCAATTTATCTACGCATTGATTCTCCTCCCGTGTCTCCAGTTGGACCTATTCTATCACAATTCCTAGTGCATCCCTGCCATCTCTAGTTACTTGAAATTATGTCATCTCTGCTCTGTCTCATGATTGTACTTCCTGTGTGACACTGACTTGTAGCTTGTACAATGCCTTTGTTGGTATTTTATCCAATACCAAGTGTACCTGTGCCAGGTCATTAAGTGGCATCTGGGCTATGGCCTTGTCAACCTGTAGCATCTCTCTTATTATCCGGAAGCTAGGACTTGTCACAACGATTTGGATTATGTCTTCTTCATTCTACGTGGTCCTATATCTTGCTTATGTTGGTCGGGGGATCAGTTTTGCTCCCCTCTCTTGCATTTGGGCTGCTTGTATCCATTCCAGGACCTACTTAATGTCAGCCAAATCATTCCTTGTCCTTCCTCTTTGGTTCTCATCCTCCTCATACTCCTCCATTGCACAGTCCTGCACCCTCTCTACGACTAGGTCAGCGTCATCTTGGGTGATTGTGTATTCCAGGATTTGCTTGTGGGCCTTGGCCTTCTTGTGTGGACCACCTGTATGTATGATTGGTCATTTGGGTGGCCCTATCTCTTACAGAGTAGTTTTCAACGGGGTTTCTTGTGTCGTTGTGTCCCCCCTTCCTTGTTCTTCTTGCGTTTGGGAATTGTCCTTATTTCTTATATGCTTGTCCTTCTTTGGGGTGTTGACCTTCTTTTGTTGTGTTCTATTTTGATTGGGATTATCTTGTTGTGTTGGTTTCTTGGTCGCGATGTTGTGACCTACAAATGTCTTGGATGACCCTACTTCCACTTCTTTTCCTTTTGGCATGTCCTTGGTGATGACTGGGATCTTCTAGTCCTCTTGCCAGTCTTTCATCTCCCATTCAACTTCCTCTGCATTGATGCAAAATCAAATTTGTATCCATTATTTATCTGGATGCCTACGTGCTTGGATCCACATGTTGTGTCACGTAGCCTTAAATTTTTCTATCCCCTAGTACTGCATGATCACTTCAGGCGTTATTATCCATGTGTTGGCTATATTCTCATGTATGTCGCTGAGATACTGAGCAAAAGAGTTGGCATTACCACTTCTCCACTTGGAATTAGAAGTGCTTCCCAATGATGTGTACCATGTTGCACGACATCGTCCTACTCTGTCACAGAAATATGAGTAGGTAGGATTTTTCCATCTAATTAGCACTATCAATATAATGATCCAGGAATAGTGGAACTTGGTTCCCAAGTCTTGTGCATCCTTGCAGTCATCTAGGAACATATTAAGTAAGTATGGGGCCCAACTGAGCATGGTGGCCTTTGTGCACTGTGTTGTTATTGCAACAAGTCCTATAGGGACCTCCTCCTTGCGACATTTTCGAAGGAGTTTGCATGCCATCTGGGTGGTTGCATCATTGATCATTTTTATGAAAATTTTGTGCGAGCCCCTTTTTATCCCATACGTTTTCTTCATTTCTTCTGTGAGGGTCTTTTCCTTGGTTTTATCATCCATGTACTATGTGGGCTTCTCGCCATTTGATGGCAGTCTTGTGATGAATGACATTGATTCCACATCAATTGAGAGTGGTTCGTCTAACCACAAAATTCCTCCATGGAGGACCGCCAATAACATCTTGACACAATTGTTCACATATTTCCCCATGTCGAAGTGGGGAATCTCCAACAAATTAAGGATCCATGTGTTTACTAAACTTGCAACCCACTTCTTAGGTTGCAAAACTGGATATCCTAACGGCCATGCGCCCAAGCTCTCCATATACACTTGTTTTGAAAATTATGGGAATTTGATGGTGTCAGACACGTCGTGGTATGCGTACCGTAACCTTTCAACACAACCTAGTAAATTTGGTGTGGACTGCACCCCATTTGGAATGCATGGAAAAACGATCGAAGCATTGGGATGTTTACACGGGGACCTCATGATGGGTTGTTTCCCCTTTCTCTGCGCCAACACGCTAGATGTCCCAACCTATGGTTCTCTTTCTTCCTAGCCCGACTTTGTTTTCCCCATGATATATTCGAGTTGCACTTCCTCCTGTTGCGTGGACCCCGCCATAGGTTGTGCATTGGCCCGTCATATTCTGTCCTTTCACTGTAAAAACCATTTGTTTTGTGGGTTGCTTCGGCCCCAAAAGGTTGTTGTGGGTTTCATGTTGCTAATGGGTCATGGCCCTGCGCACTGTCGTGTGAATCAATGTCCATCTTGTCCTTCATCAGGGCCTGCCCTTTTTCCTCTACCAGTGTGGCACTCACTGACTCTATCTATGGCGAAGGAATTGCTTCAACATCGATGATTCCCTCTGTCTATGTAAACTCTTGTTCTGCCTCTGCGGTTTCCTGCAGTGACATGTGGCTACTGCATGTTTTTCGTGTTGTTTGGTTAGGTGCACCAACCTTTGGAGGTGCCATCGTGGGAATTCTTCCTTCTCTGGTTGAACTTCAGCTACTACGATCTCTAAAATTTCCTATTCGCCTCATGTCTTTGTGCTCCTTAGCTTCGTGGGTTTGTAAATTCACAATGCACCTCATTTGGCCCGCGTTTTAGTTATATATGGGGTTTCATAAGTGCCCTGAATCTTCTCGGAGATGCTTCTTTGATGGTCATAAATGTGTTAAATCTTGTCGAGAACGCTTTGTTAAGTTTCATAAATTCCCAATTCTCACCTTTTTACCTTGACGACTGGTTTTTCTTTTTCGGTCGTTGACCCATTTTCTGGTGCACTGCAATTTTCTAGTGTGTTGTATATTTATGTTGTGACTTTTACCTTGGTGCGGTGTGTTTTCTTCCTGTCATTCGTATGCTGCACGCAGTCACTTTTTCTTTTTGTTGTGTTGATTCCACTGTCTGTTGCGCATGATATTTCCTAGTATTTTGTATTTTCTTTCTTTGTCTAGTTTTTTCTTCATTTTTCTTATTTTTCTACTTTTGTCTTCATGTTTCTTATTTTCTACTTTTTTCTTCCTTTTTATGAGTTTTCTTTCCTAATATCTACTATAGTACACTATATACATGACTTTCTTATTGCAATGTAACTTTTAAGAATTAGTAGGTCGATTGTCCCTATACAGTTTTAGTCGACTAACATTGATCATTCCTTTCAGTTTCGTTCCTTCCAAGTCTTTTAGCTGCACAGATCCCCCATCAGTGATAGTCTTTACTTCATATGGCCCTAGCCAATGCATTCTAAACTTACCAGAGTCTTGGAAAAATTTGTTGTCATAGAGTACAACTGGGTCTCCCTCCTTAAAAATCTTCTTTTTAATATGTCTGTCATGTCAGGATTTGTCTCTTTCTTTTTTGATCCAAATGGATATTGGTGGCCACCCAACTATTCCAACTGGCTTCTCGTGTCCATTTTTGTTCATCACGTCTTTCTGTACTACTTTATAATTGTGAGTTCTACACTTCTGGGGCTCTCTGAAGTCTCACACATTCTCTAGGTGGATACGGGTGGCCTCTCGCCTAATCCAATTGGCCTATTTTGTATGTTTTCATGTCAGCACACCTTGTTGTACTTTCAGGGATGTTTTGGGGCCCTAAACATTGTTTTTTTGGCTTGCCACAGTCAAACTGTAGACAGAGTCAGAGTCTAATCAAGGAATGTGTAGCTCTCTGAAAGACATTTCCAACGGTTTATCACACACCTAAAACGAAGGTCGTATGCAAAATTTATGACCCTAGGAAATTGAGGTACCAAATTACACTAACTTACCCATAGGGCCCACATGACTTTTGGCGTTTCACCTTCTAGGGTTAGGTTTTTGGATGTCTAGGTTTTTGGCATTCGTGAGTAATATGAAAAGAGATTGTGGAGCCTCATTGTAATCCATTTTATGCTCAGAAAGATGCGCGTAGCAGCCAAATCTCTTCTCAGAGATAGCTACCACCATTCAAGCAAGTTTCAGTTCTGCAGTTTTACAGTTTCAACATATTTCATTATTTAATAGAAGATATGGTTCACTGAATATTTGTGTTATTCTTCCTATCTCTGTGTTTATGGTATCCATTCTATAATCATTTCGTTCTGCTTCTAAATCTGGATCAGTGGTATCAAAGCAGTCTGGTCTTCATTTATTTTTCTTCCTGCATGTCCACGACAAGGTCTGGGTACAAGAAGTTGGAACTCGAACCAATCGATCCATTACCAGATCAGCTATGTTGAGCTCGACAACAACCCATGGGAGGCGAAAAGAAAGATGATGGAGCAGGATATCCTATTAAAATGTTTCTCAAGGAAGCCCTCACGCGACAAAGGAACGAAATGATGGACAACTTCACACATATCCTTCGATGGTTTCCCACGGGAGAAGCATCTTCATCAGGCGGCCATGCAACCCCCTTCAAGGTATAGGTAAATTTTGATATTCCATTATTTGAAGGAATGATAGATGTGGATGTTGTAGATAAATGGTTAAATCTGCTCAAAGGATATTGTTCGGTGCACAATTTTTCCGATCAGGAAAATATCACTTTTGCACTCCTCAAGGTCGTTCCCTGTGTTAAATACTACTGGGATACCTACTCTGAGCAAAGGTCCATGGAGGAATTTGTAATTTTTGTGGTGGCCCCTACATGGGATTCCTTCCGGGGCACCATTAAAGAACAATACTACCCTATTGGAAGCTATGAGGACCAGTACACCAGATGGACCACCCTACGTCAAGAAAGGGACCAGACAGTACCAGACTTCACCAATATTTTCCATACCGTCCGCACCAAATTGGGTATCAAATATTTTGAGCATCATTTGGTGCTCAAATACTACATTTGTTTGCATAAATACATTCAAAAAGAAATGGAGTTCTTGGACATCACCTCATTGGGCACAACTTATAGATACACTGTCAATATCGAGCAAAACATTAAGCAGAAATGGTGAGAGTCTGGATCAACAAACCCCTCACAATAAAAGAAGGGAAAAGGCAACCTCAACACACACAACAGGGGACCAAGTCATGATGGTTGCCCTCAGGAAAACCCGTCCAAGCCACAACAAAAGAAGGGCAATGAGAAGATGAAGAAGGGCACGGGAAAAGTGTGTGAGTACCATAAACATCCTTGGCACAACACCGACGAATGTCTCTCCAAGTAGCCCCTCGTGGCCGAGTTGAAGGTTTTCAATTCAGAGGTCGATTCTGATTCCAAGTCAAATCCTAAAGGAGGGGATCGGATTATCGATGTTGAACCTAGTGCCACATTTGCTACCACCAACATCCGACCAAGTGAACTAGAAGAACCAGAGGAAGGGGAATGCCTCTTTCACTTGCAGATGTGGGTCAAGGGGGTGCTTATTCACTTGATTTTCGACAACGGTAGTCAGAAGAACCTAATTTCAGCAGAGTTCATCAAGCGGTTGAACCTGCCAATGACACCACACCCACAACCCTACACCATCGGCTAGCTTCATCAAGGAAGAGATCTTTGTGTCAGCCAACAGTTTTGTTTTTCCTACGACATCAAGCCTTTCAAAGATGAGGTATTGTGTGATATTTCTCCCATTGAAGTTTATGATGTTCTTTTAGAGCAACCATATTTTGGAAGCACCATGGTGTGTATGATTATAGACCCCGTAGTGTTATTATTACTTTGGGTAGACAATTGTACAGGATCCCAGAGGTGGCACCGCCTACTGCTATTTCTTTAATCTCTGCTAAGCAATGCAGTAAGGTCATTTCACAGACCAAAAAATTTGTCTTCTTTGTGATCCGTGCTCACATTAAGCAGAATTCATCGCCACATTCATGGCCTCTACACAACACCTCTCTTTGCAATAGAAGCAAGTGGATGGGATCATGGAAGAATACAAAGACATATGTGTCTCACCTACAAGGGTATCGACACACTACCAAGTCAAGCATCCAATTGAACTGACCCCCGGTGCACCTCTACCTAATGGACCAGTCTATCAAAGCTCGTTGATGGAGAATGACAAAATTAGGTGTCAGATCCAAGAGCTTCTTCAAAAGGGGCACATCAGACCCATCTCCTCCCCTTGCGGAAGCTTGATTGTACTGGTGCAGAAGAAGGACGAGACTTGGAGACTCTGCATTTATTATAGAGCCTTAAACAAAATCACATTCAAGAACCGTTGTCCCATTACCAGGATTTATGACCTTCTTGACCAACTCAAGGGGGGAAATTTCTTCAGCAATATTGACCTGAAGTCTGACTACCACCAGGTTACCATCAAACCAATGGATGTTTGGAAGACAACCTTCAAGTCTAAGGAAGGTTTCTACGAATGGCTAGTCATGCCCTTTGGCTTAACAAATGCACCAGCCACTTTCATGAGGTTGATTAATAATGTATTGAGACCCTTCACCAACTCCTTTGTGGCAGTATATTTTTATGACATCCTCATATTTAGTAGAATGTGGGAGGAGCATATGCGACATATTCAGCAGGTTTTGAGCACTCTGCGGCAGCACAAGATTTATGCCAACTTGGAAAAATTCTCTTTTGGCATGAACAAGGTCCAATACCTGGGCTACATTGTTGATGAGAATGGGGTACATGTTGATCCAGCTAAGATCCAAGTCATCTATGACTAGCCATCCCCGACCACATTGACCGAGCTTCGGAGCTTCTTAGGACTCGCCAATTTTTATCGACAGATTGTGTTGGGATTCTCCCATATTGTCTGGGCCCTCAGCCAGGTGACCAAGGGTGGTGGTAGGGCCAAGTTCATGTGGGGGAAGGAGAATCAATGAGCATTCGAAGATGTGAAACATCGTTTGTGCTCAACTCCAATAATCTCCTTGCCCAATCTGCAACAACCATTCGAAATTGAGATTGATGCATCTGACTATGTTGTGGGTGTAGTTCTCACTCAACATGGGCATCCGGTGGCATATCATAGTGATACACTCTTTGATAATGTTCGTACATACCCCACCTGTGACAAGGAAATTTATTCCATTGTACAAGCCTGTTGTCAATGGAAACATTACATTCTGGGGACAAAGATAATCATACACACTGATCACAAGCCTCTGCAATTCATACAAACATGGAGGAAATTGCAAAATGACCACCATAAGAAGTGGTCCACCTACCTACAACAATTCCATCTCAACATCAAGTATAAGACATGTATCTCCAATTGTGTCATTGACTGCCTCAGTCGACCTCTCGTGGTTGCACTTACCACTGTGCTCCATTTCTGTGGACATGAAACATCATAGTGGCCCCAACTTTACCAGCAAGATGTGGACTTCGCCACCACATATCATCTCTTGGGTACAGGCGCCACTATCACTAATTTTCACATTCAGGACAGACTCTTATGCCACCTAGGCCATCTCTATGTTCCTACAAGTGAGCGTGCAAAGATGATTTGGGAATCCCACTACAGTCAGGTGGCAGGACATTTTGGCGTAGATTAAATTGTGGTCGTCCTTCAAAAACATTTTTATTGGACAAAACTTTGACTGGACGTCAACAAGTCTATCAGATCTTGCACTACATGCATCATTTCCGAGTCGACCATCAAGAAGAAAGGCTTATACACCCCACTACCTATTCCTAAGAAGCCATGGGAGTCCATCTCCATGGATTACATGTCTGGTTTTTCATCCACCAAGCATGACAATGACTATGTGTTTGTGTTCATTGATCAGTTTTCGAATATGGCCATCCTCACAACCTATAAGAAGACTATCACAGCGGCCGATGTTGCCAAGATCTTCTTCGAATGAGTTTGGGTTCACTTTGGGATACCACATACCATCATCTCTGACCGATACAACAAGTTCCTCAGCACCTTTTGGTCGAGTATTTGGTCTCTATTGGACACCAAGCTCACAAAATCCACTTCTTTCCACCCCCAAACCGATGGCCAAACCGAGGTCGTCAATTGGATGATTGTGCACATCTTGTGCTTGTACAATTATAAGCATCCCCATACATGGGACAAGAGTCTCCCATATGTCCAACATAGTTACAACAGGGCTCTCCATAGTTCCACCGGTCATAGTCCATTTCAGCTGGGTCTGGGACTCCAACCCTTGGGACCCATTGATGTTGCACTTCCTCTTGCCACCCCACAGACAGACTCTTCCCCTGATCAATTTACGGTTGACAAAGCCAATAGATTCATTGAGTAGATTCATGACATCTGCCAACAGGTCCAAGAGATTTTTCAGAAATCCAATGCTAAGTACAAGCAGCGTCGTGATAAACACAGGGTACCACACCAATTTTAGGTTGGCGAAAAAGTCTGGTTACATTTGTAGAAGAATTGTCCCACCGGGCCCCATCGAAAGCTTCGACCACTTTGTTATGGGCCTTACACTATCACCAAGGCTGTGGGTAGCAATGATTTTTAGCTCAACACCCCATCCTTCCTTGGTCTGCATCCAGTATTCAATGTGGACTTCCTTCGGCCATATTTTCCACCATTATTGGACACCTCTGAGATCGTCGAACAACTGACACCTACAGATCTCAACCCTGACTGCATGGAACAAGTATCCATCGATCAGATAGTGGACACACAGGTCAAGAGAACTCGCCAGCAACAGATCTATCTTTATCAGGTTGTTAAGGCAGGGCAACTCCTACACCAAGGCAAGTGACTCACCTTGGGCCAAATCCAGCACAAGTTTCCTCACATGTTGGGGGAACTCAATGCAAAGGGGACCATTTCTTCTTAAGGGGGGAGGATTGGTCCAGATGGATATTGGTGGACACCCACCTATTCCAACTGGCTCCTCGTGTCCATTTTTGTTCAGCATGTCTTTCTGTACTATTTTATAATTGTGAGTTCTACACTTCTGGGGCTATCTGAAGCCTCACACATTCTTTAGGTGGATACGGGTGGCCTCTCACCTAATCCAACTGGCCTATTTTGTATGTTTTCATGTCATCACATCTTGATGTACTTTCAGGGATGTTTTGGGGCCCTAAACATTGTTTTTTTGGCTCGCCACATTCAGACTATAGACGGAATAAGAGTTTGGCGACGAAATGTGTATTTCTATCAAATACCTTTCCAATGGGATATAACATGCCTAAACTGGAGGTCATATCCAAAATTTATGACCCTAGGAATTTGAGGTACCAAATTACACCAACTTACCCATAGGGCCCACATGACTTTTGGCATTTCACCTTCTAGGGTTAGGTTTTTGGATGTCTAGGGTTTTGGAATTCATGGGTAACATGAAAAGGGCCTATGGAGTCTCATTGTAAACCATTTTATGCTCAAACTGATGCACGTAGAAACCACATCTCTTCTCAGAGATAACCACCACCATTCGAGCAAGTTTCAGTTTTGTCATTTTACAATTTCAACCTATTTCATTATTTAATAGAAGATATGGTTCACTGAATATTTTTTTTATTCTTCCTATCTCTGTGTTTATGGTATTCATTCTGTAATCAGTTCGTTCTGCTCCTAAATATAGATCATTTTTGTACTTCCTGGTGAAATCCTTCTAGAATCATGTCCTCTTCCATTTCCATTAGTTGATTTAACTTCTCATTTACTACGCCTCTTTCGGTCATGTTGGTAATTGTTTTTACGTGTAGACTGGGTACCAAAAATTCTAATGGTACCATTGATTCCTACCCATACACCAATCTGAATGGTGTATGTCTTTTCAACTTCTTACATGTGGTCATGTATTCCCACAGTACTGCTGGTATTTTCAATTCCCAATCATCTATGTTAACATTATAGGTCTTAGTCAAAGCATTTTCCAAAATCTTATTGAAAGATTCTACTGTTCCATTTGCCTGCGGATGATAAGGTGTACTCTTCTGGTGATAGAGTTAAAACTTCTCATTCATCACCTTGATGGTATTGTTGATAAAATGAGTGCCTTGGTCACTCATCAATATCCTATGACATCCAAATATGGTAATCACTTGCTCAAACAAGAAGTGTGTTGTTGTCTATGTGCTACAATCTTTGACTGGTGTTGCTTCTGCCCATTTGGTTAAGTATTAAGTCACAACAATGATATATATAGCTCCTGGCCTTTTTTTTGGTGGATTAATCGGTCCAACAATTAAGTCTATTTTCCATTTGTCAAATACCTGCAGGGTCACTTGTGGTCTTAGGGGCATCTCATCCCTATTGTTGGGTTTTCCAACCCTCTGACAGACATCACATTTCTGCCAATATTCATTGGCATCTTTATGGATTGTTGGCCACCATAATCCTGCATGCAATACCTTCTACGTGGTAGCTTTTCCTACATAGTGTCCTCATGCTGTACCTTCATGAGCTTCTACTAAAATTTTGGGACGTTCATGTTCCAATACACACCTCAAAATGCTATATGCACCCATCTTATATAAATGTCTTGCAATGAGTTAATAGTCTACAACTATGACTACCAGATTTTTCTTATGCGTAGTGCTAAAGTCCTGTGGTGCAACCCCTGTACTTAAGTCTTCAATAATATCAATGAAGTATTCATCAACTACCTGTACTGAAAATAACTATGCATCATGGAAGTTGTCTTCCAATTTAGTAGGTTCTTCTCCATTAGTTATCCTTGACAGGTGACCAGGTCCTACATTTAGCTCCCCTAGTTTGACTATCACTTTGAAATCAAATTCTTGGAATAATAATATCCATATACATATCCTCCCCACCCCCAACACTGGCTTGTTGACTAGATATTTAAGGGCAGAATGGTCTGTGAACATTTTAAAGTGTTTACCCAGTAAATAGTTCCTTAATTTCTTAAGTGTATATACCATGGCTAGCCCTTCTTTTTATGTGGTGTTTTAATTCCGCTATGATTCTGGAAACTTTCTACTTACAAAGGCTATATGATGGTCTAAGTCCCCTGCTCCTGGCTGCGCCAGAATCGCTCCAAGTGCTATGTCCGATGTATATACATGCACATGAAATGTCTTTTCCCAATTTGGGAATACTAGTATAGGTGTTGTTACCATATTTTCCTTTGAAGTGTCCAATCCTTGTTGATAGTCCTCATTCCACTGAAATATGGTGTCCTTATTTAACATTTTTTCCATTGGTGTAGTAATCTATGCATACCCCTTTATAAATTTCCTGTAATAGCATGTATGTCCCAATGTTTCTCTTAATTGGCACACTGACTTTGGTGATGGTAAACTCATAATGACTGAAATCTTAGCAGGGTCCACTAGTTAACCTTGTTTACACACTATATGTTCAAACAATATTCCAAAAGGTGTACCGAAGATGCATTTTTTTATGTTTAATGAGATCTGACATTGTCTGTGTCTTTCCAACATGAGTTTTAACACTTCTACATGGTAATTTAACAGATTATATACAGTCCAGTCATCCATATATACTTCTAGAAACTAATGTATGATTTCCTTAAAAGAAACTATAACTACTCTTGAAAATATGGTTGGTGCATTCTTCAGTCCAAATGGCATGACTGTATATTGGTAGGATCCCCATTCTATGGAAAAAGTAGCCTTATACATGTCCTCTGAAGCTATTTTGATCTGATGGTAACCTGAGAATCCATCTGTAAATGAATATGCTTCATGGCCTCCCATATTCTCTAAGACTTTGTATGTAAAAGGGGTAGGGAAAGGATCATGTAAGAAAGAATCATTGAGTTTCCTCAGATTGACACAAATCCTTATCTCACCTTTCTTATTTTCTTGGACTACCATGGGACTGATCCATTCAGATTCCTTGACTGGTTCTATAATTCCATCTTCCAACATTCGATCAATTTTTTCTTTTACTTTCTGCTTATACACTGGATTCAGTCTGTAAGGTCTTTGCCTAACAGGTCTAGACTCGGGCTTGAGGGGTATCTTCATCTCTCATAGCTCTCCTGCTATGGCTTTCATATTTGTAAAGGTTGTTGGAAACATGTCACTGTATTCGCACAGTAACTCTGTTATTCTTTCTATTGTTTTCTCATTTCAATAGTCTCCAATACTTTCCATTTTAGGATTTTCGTTCATCCCAATGTTTACTTTCTTAACTTTGATTGGTGTAGAAAATGATTCTGACTCCAGAGATGGACCTTCCACCTCTCTTTCTCCCTCGATCTTTGTAATCTGAAGGTTTCATGGATCATCGTCATCTGGTGCTTCCTCTTCCACATGGCAACATGAGAGTAACTCTTTGACTGTCTGTATGTTTTTTTGTTGATATTCTATCATGATTTCAACTTCTGGTTCATCAATATATAGCATTCCATGTATCATCTTCAATGCTAAATCAATTTTGGGGTTCTCATGTTCAAATGAGAAGGTTACTACAAAATTCTATTGTAATCCTATCCATTTTGTAGTGCCTCTGCGCATCTCCTAGTCTATATACCAGTTCGTTGGGATTCCTTCCAATGTATGGATAAAGTGATGAGGTCATTCCTTTGATGGTGTCATCCTCCACTGTGTTATGTACTTCTCTAAGTGTTCAACTGATGTTCCTTCCCCAGCATACTTATCGACTCTATTGCTCCCCGGTTCTGCACCAAATCTAATGCACGGTAATCATTTACATTGGTACCAGTCCTGAATTGTTTCTCTATGTGCACCCCACCACAGTGCAGGTGTTTCCTTGAGTGAAATATCTAGGGATAAGAGCCTCTGATTTTCTAACACTTCCTCTTCATATTTTGTCAAAAATTCCTCTAATTCATTGAATCCATGAAAACTGGGAGGTTCTCTTATCTTTGTACCAACCCATCTTACTGTGCGATCTATTCTTGTGCACCTCCTTGTGGAAACTTCATGTAATCAGTGTTGCCAATTCTCCAAACTCGTGTCTGAGTCGGAAGCATATGATGTAATGCTTCTCCAGTTGAGTACCCCATCTGCAGTTGGGTTAACATAATACTCTTCTCACGCAGTGGTTCTATACAACTGGTTTATTTCTTCCAGATCCAAACAAGTGGCCTCTACAAACCTTTATCCTTATGAAGGATCCAATGGTACAATGACTCTATACTCGCTTGATTCAAAAGCCATTTTTCTTTTCTTCGGGTTGATTATAGCCTGGTTATCAAATTCTCAATCCAATCCAAGAAATGTTGGGTAAGGTGTTGTGCCATCTACTATCTCTATTACTTCAAAATATGCCATAGTGCACACTCCATCCAAATCTACTATCACACCTTTATCCTTCCAATTGGTAACACTTTGTGTTGATTTTCTCATTTCAACTGAACAAGTGAATATCCTAGTGTGGGTTCTCCCATACACTTTCATGTATTATTAGGTAAGACATTTACTTCAGAGCATAATTCTAGTATAATATCTCCCATGTTGAAATCCCCAATATTAGCATTTAGTTTGAATTATTTGCTTGTCCTTCTTCTTGTATGGAGATGATTGATTGTTTTTTGTTCTAACTTCCCTTCTACCTTTGTGTTGCATCTTTCTAGCATATTTTGTAAGACCTTAACATATGATGGATCATTCAATAACTTAGCGCAGGATTGCAGAAACATCTTTATGGTACTTACTTGCTCTAAAGGTTGTCCTTTATTGATATGGTCCATTGAGGAGGGAATCTCGTACATTGGCAAGTTCTGAGTTTGTTGTGTGGCTGATGTAGACACAACATTTTTCTTGAGAAACTCATTTATGGCCTCCTTAAAGGTTTCCTTTTCTTTTTGTGCATAAAACTATTTATGTGGCTCAATATTCTTCTTAACCCATTGGTGTTTCACTAGATCTTGTTTTGTTGCATCGGTTCGTGTCTTGGCTCCTCTTCGAGTGACTATATTGATGTTTCTCCCATCATCCTTGGCTTCTGCAGAGATCCACTAGACATTCTAGTTGTTCTGATTCCTTTTTTCTTGGATCTTTCCCAAGAGTGTTGGGCAGTCTTCTATGTCATGGTTTGTTGCACGACAGTACATACATGTTGCTGGTGGAAGTGAAAATCCCTTGCATAATGTCCTGGTTATTGGCAGTTATGTCACATTATTGATCCTTTGCCTCATCCTCCACCTCTGTATCCACCTCGATCTCCTCATGGTGCATTGTATTGAGGTACTTGGTTATACTGCATGGGGTTATACTGTGGATGTGCATTATTGTATTGCAGTTGTGCATTGTTGTACTGTTGTTGGGCATTATTGTATGGTGGTGGTACCTGGTTGAACTGAAGTGCAACTTGTCATGTCATCATTTTTTCTTGCACCCTATAAGTATCTAAAGTTATTTCTCTCATCAACTCCATCGTCCTACAATCCTTATCATCATGACCCACTGACTTGCAAAAATTGCAATATGAACATTTGGGTATTGTCTTCTACTTATGCATCATTGGAAAATGATATGGATCATGCCCATGCATTTTACAAATATCACACCATGGTTTTCCTGTTGGAAATAGATTTGGTACACCTGTTGCCATATACTGCACAAAAGTTGGGCATTCATTCTTATGGTGTCCTTCTGTCCTACATAGGGTACACTAAACAACTTATCTTTTCTCTTTGCCCTTATTCGGGTTAAGTTGAACTGTTAGATTATTCAGATCCTCCTTCATCTCCTCTATTACTGGATCTATTTTTTGATATTGGTTCTCTTCCAATTGTAAGGCTTCCTGCAGAGCCTCTGCCTGAGTTTTCTGTTGTCTTAACGAGAATTTCAAGTGTGGTAACAGTGAGTTCAAAAATAAGTTCCTATGTTGCATGTCAGTAATTGAATATTTCAACTTACCTTTCAAAAGTTTAAACCTCTGATCAATCTCCCAAACAGACTCACCTAGTTTTTTCCTTATTTCAATCATTTCATTCATGTACTGGTCTTTTGAGCTGGGGCTTCTAAAATTTGTTTATCAATAGTTTTTTCACGTCTGCAATAGTCGTTTTTACTCCCGGTGGACTATTTAAATGCAGGTTCATGTACCAATCCAGTGCAATGTCTCTTAGTGTGATAGATAACTGTGTGAGTTTTGTATCCTCATCTATGATATTCTTTGATTCCCAAATATTCTCACAGATGAATAAGTGTTTTTCAGGGTCCTTTGATGCCTCTCCCTGAAATTTTGGTAATCTGATTGTGGGATCATGTCCTGCCATTTTAAACTGTGTTGAACTATTGCCTCTGCATGGTGTAGATAATTGACTGTTACTTCCTGAACTGGCTCCCTCAGTTGATTCTCCTTGATTGGATGCATGTCTTGATGTTTTTCTTCCACTAAAATTCAGTTGTCTAAACGCTGGTGTTCTTTCTGGTATATTAGTCACACATGGGGTTGTAGGTTCCACACCGACGGTGATCTGTATTGTAGTTCTACCTCCTGTTCCTAAACCTAGACCTCCTATTTTCCTTTCATGCATTGTGCACAGTATTTCCTCAATATGCTCCACAACCCGGAGATCCTCTACCTCTGTTAGTTATGGCTCTCTTCTTGTTATTCATTTTATATTGGTAGGTTACTCGACTGCGCGTCTTTCTAAATTTTTCCATTATCTTCTTTATATGGTCTTCCTCCATCATGATTGGGTCCATGGCCTCCTTATTATTTCTCTTATCCATCTCCTCCTCCATTTATCCACATCATGTCAGTGCTTCCCCCCTTCCCCCATGCATGCAGAAAGTTTAGTTTTCTGATTCCATGGTAATCACACCATTGTTATATAATAAAATATTAATTGAAGTATACAGTGATATGATGTACCGACCTATGGGTCCATTTATAAAATCATGTTCTGATGCATTGTAATACATCGTGGTATCTACTTCAAATTCGGCGATAAACCCTGCAACAATATTGTCTAACTAGAAATATATTGCGCACGTAAATTTGTTATTAACTTGTTGTAACTGTGCGATCTCCACGGGATTCCACTCCAGCTATCTGACTCGATTTGTAGGGTGGTTTTATTTTAACTTCAATAACCATTCCTACAACAAATGCGGGAAATCACAGAAAAATATGTCATGCAAGTCACAAAACATGTATTTGTCGAGATATTTGTGCGGTGTCAACTTAGGGTTTTTGTTGTCCTTCTGCGCAAACTCAAGTTCCTTTGTTTCCAACCATCTTTCGATCTCCACCTTTGTTGGATTCCATGGCTTGAACATTCCCTTCTATACTTTCATCCTTCATGCATTTCTCCCTCGGATCCTATCCACTCAATCTCGTGCAATTCCAGTGGGCAACAGAACCATTTGTTGGGTTTTACTTCTATCTTACTTCTTCTTGGGCTGACACAGGTTCGGATCTCAACACGTTTCCAACAAAACCCTCAAAAACTATCAGCCCTCCTGGTAAACCAGAAAGAAACGTTGTGCACAGGGTGCACAGCGTATTCTCACACAAGATAGATTTTATGGGAGATTGCAGTACTCATGTTTTTGCAGTCTAGGAAGGAGTGGGGATCTGTGTTAAGAACCAAATATCAATATAGCATAGAAAAACCTAAGAAAAAGTACTCAACGCCTTGAAAAAGAGATAATTTCAGATAATAAGCCTCTTCAAGGGGGCAACCTCCTTTTACCCCACTTAAATATTCAAGTACAAGATTCAAAATGAAAATGTCTCCTTGGTATATATAGGAGACTAGGAGGTATAATTACAATTAATGGCCTAAAGCCAACATAAATTAAATAACATTACTAATATAATATTCCCCAATTAAGGGGTAATGAGCCAATATTAAGGCTTAACATGCCCCTCCCCTTGAGACAAGTGTTGTCTACAACACTTGAGTAACTCTGGATGCTTCTGTATAAAAGACTCATCTTCCCAAGTGGAATCTTCAGCCGATAGTTTCCTCCATTTAATGAGATA
>JZKD02S1392618.1:726027-747263 GCA_000966675.3 Picea glauca
ATATTTAAATGATAAAGTATTGGAGAACTTTCTATTTATGGAAAGTGGTTAACCCTAAAATAAGGAAAATAGGTTAAGTGACCTAGAAATGGGTTAAGTGACCTAAAAATAGGTTTAGTG
The DNA here is from genome assembly GCA_000966675.3 of Picea glauca. NCBI lineage: Eukaryota > Viridiplantae > Streptophyta > Pinopsida > Pinales > Pinaceae > Picea > Picea glauca. The sequence goes on from JZKD02S1392618.1 coordinate 726,148, forward strand.
ACCTAGATGATGAAATTATAAATAAAATAACAATGGTCTCTTGTAGATCATCCTTTTTGTGGATCAATGGAGAGCTTCTTGTGAGAATATCTTTTGGAGTATTGATGGAGAGCTTCTTGTGAGAGCTTCTTGAGCATTTTCGGTGTGGAACACTTGAGCATATTGAATATCTATAGGTGACTGAGGTAACCAAAGGATATCTTAGCCGAATTTCAGAGGGAAGGTGAAGAAAAGAGGGTCGAAATTCAAGGGAGGATAAATTCTTTTCATGATGCTTTCTAAGGTATGTTATTTATAGGTCATCTCACCATTTTCATAATAACTTTTTTTATATAATGATTCAGACCGTGATATTGATATGCCATTGAGGAAAAATATCCAAGTAGTTGTGGTAAAACATTCATCTTGTGGGTCGTTGTATTTTTGGAGATACACTCTGTGAAAAATAGGGTTTGCGGCTAGTCCTGAAACTAGTTTAGAACATGTGTTTCGGGTAAAAACGTCATAACTTCTTCATAACAGATCCAAATTTAGTGAGACCAATTATGTTAGTTAGAGTATAGTCTATAGTATTATGTGTAACAATTTCAGATCGATTCAACAAATATTCCATGCGGGTAATGCTCTACAAGGTCGCTCTCTAGAATAAACCAGAATTCAACAAGGTATGCCATTTTTGCTATAAATCCTTTTCGGAGAGGTTCCAAGTAGTGAAACCTGGAGGAATTACATAAAACACACTGAAGAAGATTGTGTATCAGTTTCATATCTTTACTCATTACAGGTACAAATTTATGATTATATCAAGTTAGGGTTGTTGACTAATCCAAAACTAGTCATGGTTGAGACAAACAGTTGATGAGTTGGCACATACATGAGGTGTATAGTTTATGATGTTGGTACATATTGATGATTCATTGTTGATGAGTAGTTGACACATGATTGGCATATACTTGGTACATGGTTGGATGCACTTGTTTATGGTACAAGTTGATTACAGGTTGTTTGGCACAGGTTGGTGCATGGTTGATGCACTTGTTTATGGGACAGATTGATCTCTGTTGAGGATTGTTGCCTCATCTCAGTTGGTGATGAGAATGTAATATGAGTATTACATATAGAGATGGTGCTCTTGTCAAGTTGTACTCTATTCAGTTGTTGCTGAAACCCCTCGATTGAAGTCCATAATAAAAAGAAAAATTGTAGATACATCTTGTGTTCTTTGTGTTCCTTGTGGAGATGATTTGTTGATGATATATTGTTGATATATGTTGTTGATATGTATTCACATCTAACTGATTATAAATGGAAACAATGAGTAATGAGTAAATGTTGAATGTTAACTAAGGAGTTTTGTGTAAGAGGGAAGTTTTGGGAAAAAGATCCCCACACTCATTCACCCCCCCTCTAAGTGTGATATGTGTGTCCAACACATTGCGCAAGAAGTGCTACCCATTAATCGTGGTGCATATGCTTTAACTATACGCTAACCATTAAGGTGCAGGTAAACAACCGTCAACAACTTGGGTCATGCATTTCTTTTATAAAGAAAAGGACCAACTAAGGAGTGATCAAGGTGGAATGTCCCAAGACCACATAGCAATTAAAAAAGATAAAAGAAAACCTCTCCACTAAAATAAGATCGAGCACACTAAAAACAACCATATCATCAACCTAGCTACACTTGTCATGGCGCAAGTAACTAATGATTACTTATTAACCATCCACATAGTCTTAAGGCATATCGAGACAACTGCTCACCATATTATGGAAGAAGAGAATAAAGCATTAAAAGACTCAATTATTGCATTAAAGAATATAAAGGGATATAGACTCAACTAAAATGATAACTAAAGTGATAAATCGAAACCCATTAAAAGCGATATAGACTCAACTAAAGTGATAACTAAAGCGATATATCAAAATTCTCCCCAATCATAAATCAACTAATACACCTTCTTACTCTTAAACTGAAATCCACCCACGCAAAGATAAGGGAAAACATAGAGGTGGCATCCCAATATGGATGGGAGAAGCATGTGGGACTGCACCGAGGAAGGAGAAGTGGAGCACGCCGATTCTTCCCCGAAATCATAGGGAGACACCCGAAATTTCGATGGGCATGTAAAGAATGGGTTGTAGAGTGAAAATACCCAACATTCGCTAGAAAAGTGCCCGAATTCACTGAAGGAGCATGCATGTGCCACGCAAGGGCTGAGGCCATGTTTTTCTAAGGTAAGAAGAGGTGGTAAATTCGTGAGGTATAGACAGAAGGGAAAAGTTTCCCCAAACTCCAAATTTCGTGAAAGGAAATCACTACAGGAAGAACGAAGGTTTAGATAGAGAAAATAGTTCCCCAAACTCCCAAATCTTATTAGAAAATCGCTACAAGAAAAGCGAAGGTTTAGACAGAGGAAAGATTTCCCCAAAATCCCAATTCGTGAGAGGGAATCACTACAGGAAAAACAAAGGTTTAGACGAAGGAAAGAGTTTCCCAAAACTTCCAAATCGTGAGAGAAAAGTGCTACATAAAAAGTGAAGGTTTAGATAGAGGAAAGAGTTCCCCAAACTCCCAATTCGTGAGAGGAAATCACCACAGGAAAAATGAAGGTTTAGACAGAGGAAAGAGTTTCCCCAAACTCCCAAATCGTGAGAGGAAATCGCTACAAGAAAAGCAAAGGTTTAGACAGAGGAAAGAGTTCCCCAAACCCTCTTTAGATTTTTTTTATTAAATTTAATTAGGATAAACCTCCCCCGTACACATGTCACTCGATCCCTTAGTTGCACCAGAAAATCAATTTATTAATTAATTAAATTTTCCTATTTTCCTCACCCACCTAAAAGCGTTCCTAAAAACGCTCCTCGGTGTCCCTTTATTCCCTTACATTTCTTAAATGACTGAGGCCTTTCTTAAAACCTAGTTGAGTTCACAATTAGAAGGTTCCAAAGACTAGATTCCCTACTATGTTAGACATTCCCCTTTTCCTTAAGTTTCCCCTTTTCTTCTTAGTTCAGATTTAGCAAGTTTAGATATAAACAACAATTTACCCTTTTAATAATTTAATCCTTCATTAAAAATTTACTTTAATTATTAATGTTTGAATTTTGTTTACCCCCCTCCCCCCTTTTTATATGTCCATTTAGTTTGTTTTTGTTCACATGTTCTACTTAAACCTAGGTTTTAAATTCACTAGGCTTGGCAACAGTTTTTAAGGGAAAATTAGTTATTAAACTTTACTCATACCATCATTCATTTTAAGGTCGACCAAGTCCTAAGGAGGCATACTTTTCTAGGTACTAAGTTTATTAACTTACGAGAGTTAAAAATCGTGATGTGCCCTTCAAGACACACTACATGCTCCAAGGGTGCCACTCGCCTTTTGACTGATTTTGGTAGTCGTCAAACCCTTTAAGTCAATACTCCATCAGGTGACCTTGTAGGAGACTAAGGGCCTCTGAGGAATAAGGACCCTGCCTTATTACGAGCCCCTTAGAATAATCATGAGCAACTGTCACAGTCTGCCCTCACAACATCATGGATCTCTCGAACTACGTAATCATTAACCTACAGTTCGAGCCACAGAGGGAATGCTAGTAGGTTGTGGCAGGGTTGTTGCCACACCTCTACCTCAATATATCTGGTTGTCATGCGTGACCCCTTTACTCCTAATGTGAGTCTAGTTAGCAAGCTATCATCAGCCTGCATCCATCAACGAAACGTGTCAACGATAACAATCAACATCATAATATCTAGTCATATGTCACATATGTAATATCAAAATATTCAAACCATAACCATCAGCTCCTTGACGCGATCTAGAGTCCAAGGAGATCCATCAATTCCATCGGCATCCTCAAATGTCCAGAGTCCTACACACTCAGGAAAACTAGTCAATAGCACATGTCGATATAAATATCATAAAATAACATATCATCAAATCCACAAACATCATCATGCTCCATAATCGAATCAGTCAATCATATAGTAAACCAGATCACTTTCACACAAGTGTCCACAAGAATAAGTCACATCGAGTGTGCACAAGAGCGGGATGTTACATACACCCCCTCTTGTTTTAAACTTCATCCTGAAGTTTCATAGTATATAAGTGTCGAAATAAAGTATCTCACAATATCTATATGTCTAGCTATCAAACAAAACTCAAAACTGCTGACACATATCATATGCATCCTCCCAGGTAGCTGAGTGCGAACTATAATTGTCCTAATGGACCTTGATCTGATCGACAGTTCGATGCCGTAGCTGTGGAATGCGACGATCCAGAAAGCAGATTGGCTTCGCCGTGAGCGTACCCTCGCCCAAAATCTACCAAGAACTCAATCAATCTCATGCGTAGGATCACTAACCCTAAGTCGCACATGGATACAAGATAAACATCATGCATACTCCTCAAAGAATGAGGCATGACTAGCCGTTTGACTTTTCATAATTATGGTCACGCGATGCGCATCGACAAAACCCTTATGTCGATCTTGCGCTTCTTCCAACCCTTTTTCTTATCGTTTGTACTTGCTCTTCCATTTCTTGGATTGCTTCTGGTCCTACTAGGAACCCATCCTCGAGTCTATCCTCAATCAAATGCATTCGACACGGTCACCCATAGAGAAACTCAACGGTGCCATCATAATGGTACCTTGATGGTTGTTGTTGCACGCAACTCGGCCAACGACAAAAACTATTCCCAAAGTTTTTGTTGGTTCGACACACACCTACACAACACAACCTTCCCAAAATGGTTCGTTCCTTCAGTCAACTTGTCTATCTCAAGGACATGATGGTGTTCCCAAGGCCTCTTGGGAAACCCGTCCAAATCCTCTTGCAAGCACTGAATCCCTGATTGGATACGATTCCTTTGGTACATCTGACAGTCTCAAAATCTTGTTGATATAAAATCTAGCTATACCTCGTGCCTGATGCGCAGTACGCATAGGGACAAAATGTGAACTCTTCGTCAGAGTGTCAACTGTCATGACAATCGAGTCGTGCCTCCTTACCGTCAGTAACAATTCAACAGTGAAGTTTATTGAAATGAACTCCCATGTTGATTCCGGAATAACGTGTGGCCGTAGCAATCCTACTGGATGTCTGTGTTCCCCCTTCACTTGTCAACCTTCTAGACATCTTGCCACGCAGTTGACGATGTCCGCCTTTATCCCTTCCAAAATAATAAGGGCTTAAGGTCGATCCTCATCTTCATGACTCCTGGACGAGCCATGTACACTGCTCTATGAGCTTCTCATCAGATCAAAACTTCTCAATTCGTTGTTGGGCTGTAAATAAATCCATTTATTAGATCTCAAATATCCATCATTGTCCACAGTATATCCCTCAATTTTGGTACCACATGGTGTCTTGCCAAAAAAATTCCTTACCTTCTTTATACTAGTCAATGTCGCGTTGTAGTTAGAATATTTTCACATAGATTTGTTTGAAGAGGTATCACTGAAAATATGTGTGGTCTCCGACTCAACGCGTCTGCCACTCTGTTCATTGTTCCTTTTAAGTAGGAAATCTCAAATCGTAATCGATAAGAAGTTTTGACCAACACCTTTGTGCGCGTTCAAGTCATTTTGCATAAAAAAGTGTTGTAAACCAGAGTGGTCCATTTTTAGTTCGAATTTTCGTCCAATTAGGTAGTGTCTCCACCCTCTTAGGGCATACACTATTTCTAACAACTCCAAATCATGTGTCACGTAGTTCTTCTCATGCTTCCTTGACTTCCTCTAGTTGTAAGCGTTACTGGACCGTCTTGTCTCAGACTTCGTCTAAGCCTTCCTTGGATGCGTCAGTGCATACCAAGAAGTCCTCGTCCATGTTAGAGAATTTTAGTATAGGCATTGTCGTCAACAACCCCTTAAGCCTTCAAAATGATTCCACGCATTTCTCGGTCCACACAAAATTCTTTTTCTTCTTCTACAATTCCGTAATCGGATTTGCTATATTCAAAAAACCCTCGACGAACCATTGATAATATCTCGCTAAACCCATGAAGCTACGCACTTCTGGGATATTCGTCGGTGCAGGCCATTCCATAATAGCCTCTACCTTCGCTGGATGCACAGTGATAACTTCGCCGGAGGTAACATGCCCTCTATAATGATTCTTTGATTGATAAAAAGAGAATTTCAACAGTTTCCCTAATAATTTGTTCTCTGGTAGACACTATAGTACCAGGCGCAAAAGTTTGTCACGTTCATCCATCGTCTGAGAATATATCAAATATCGTCAATGAACATTTGAACAACTTATCCAAGTATTCGCGGAACACCCCATTCATCAATACATGAATATCCTAGGGTGTTTGTCAGTCAAAAAGGTAAACTCGTAGTGTCCGAACCACGTCTTGAAAGCATCTAAGGAATATCTTCCCCTCAAATCACAACTGGTGATATCCATATCTCCATTCAATCTTCGACTACACCATCGCGCCTTTCATTTGATCAATTACTCGTCTATTCTTGGCAACAGATATTGGTTCCTGATCGTTGCCTTATTCAATAGACGATAGTAAATGTAGAGTCTCCATGACCCCTCCTTCTTCTGTAGGAAATAAGAGGCGCGCCTCACGATGACACATTTGGATGTAAAAGTCCTAGGTCCAACAACTCTTCAGTTGCATGGTCAACTATTATAACTCAGGTGTCAACATAAGACAAGGCATTCTTGCTATCGGTTCGGTTCCAGGCTTCAATTCGACGATAAATTCCAGTCTTATTTCGGGAGAAAACCATGGAAACTCATCTGGAAACATGTCTGCTAACTCCCGTACTACTGGAAGGTTATCTAATCCTTTCGCCATGCCCTAGTCATTCAATGCCAAGAATGCATATAACTTGCATCCTTACGCATGCTCTTCTATAGTTGTAGGGAAGAATGATCCTCAAGGATACTCCCTGGTTCCTTCCTAAAACCACACTTCTCTTTCCCTCAATGTCAGTCCATATCGACCGCTTCGTCTTACCGTTGAGCATCGCATCATGCGATTACCCACCAGTCGATACTAGTCACGTCGTCATAAGATCTTAGGATCACAATGTTTAGGTCGGACTTCGTTACACTATTCCCTAGGATAAAGTGACAGTTCATACTCCTTCCTCTAGCTATCCAGTTGGTACCCGAATCCATTTCGACGAATTTAAGCTCGTCATGTCGAATGTCTTTACCTGAATCCCTTCAATGCGGTACTAGGAATATAGCTCTCTACAGCACTAGGATCTAACAAATACTAAAAGTTTGGTTGGCGATGGTACCTGACGCCTTGAGCATAGTGGACTGGTGCTTGGCCTGGTGGTTATTCACCGCAATCATGAATCCTATGTGCCTTGCCCATATTCACAACAATAGTGTGTCATGTTGACTTGGTCGCTTTGGCCCTCTCAACTAGACAACCGCGTTGGTAATGTGGCTCTCCACATGTCCAACATCCAGTCTTCGGTCTAGTACTCTGGGTCCCTGAAGTAGTAGTTGTTGGCCCACCATCCTGAAACCCTGGTTTGTTATGTTGAACAGGCCCAACCGTTGTTGTTGCTGAAGCGGTTGTCCCCTGTAGGGAATTATCTGTTGAGGCACCCATCGTCATGGTGTCGTAAACAAGGGTTCTAGAGACGTATCTTGATACCAAAATGTCTTTTCTGGTTGGCGTCCGATGTTGCTGCGCACTAGATGTCGATAGTCCAGACGGTCTTGCAGGGGTCCTACCCCGACTTCCGCGGTAAATTCTTCTTCAACTAAGAGGCCTACTAGACTGCATCGTGCAACGTCGAAGAATTTAGACCCTCACCTTCACATGAAGCTGGATTTAAGGCCGCACACGAACTTGCTGACCTCTAGCCTTTGCGTGTTCAGATGCGGGGCATACTAGAGTATTTTTATAGATCTGATCTCATAATCTGGCACCATACGATCCCTTGTCGTAAGGCATGGAACTCATCTAGCTGGTTCTCAATGAATTCCTCTGACAATTACTTCTCCCAGAACCATTCATCGAACCATTCCCATAAAATAACTCTGATAGCCATGTTTAGCTGAGGTAGAAGCATCTTCCACCTTAGAAGAACGCTCCCCTTTAGCTCAAGACCACATGCAGACCTTCATGCTGGAGGTCAAAATCGTGAAGCATGAAGCACATCGTCTAGATCTCCAGCCATACCTCAACGATTGAGTCGTCCGTGGCTCTCGTGGACTCAGGAACTTAACCCTCTCGAGTTTTTCGTGAAAGCTACCAGTACTGGCTGGGGTGCACTATGGACCCTCAGGGGTACAGGTGCCCTAGCCTTATGTCAGTACATATAGTTAGTCAAGGTCTCTGACATTTCCCTGGAAGGACCTTGTTAGACCCAATGCATCCCACCCGACAATCCACTCATGCTCAAGACTTGTTCTTATCATTGGGGGTTGGACCCCTCTGGCGCAGGTGCTACTGGAAGCGTCACACCTCCTCTCTTGGCACCACGTCATAATAGAGTTAGCCCATAATAAATTTATGAGTAGATTATATAGAATAGGCATGGTCCAAAAAGAACCAACATGAAGAGTAATACACATGCATGGTTGCAAGAACCTTGGTATAGAATTTAAGGAAATAGAATTTGGCCAAATTACTTGAAGGGCCAATTTAAGTAAAACCACCAATAACTTTAACTTCATGTAAACACAAAATATTCATCCCATAAACAACATATCTTACTATTTGAATTTTGGATTTTTTTAAATGGGTTAGTAATCCTCTAAAGATTTTGTGATGTTAAAGTCACTACATCTCCTTTCCTTCTTGCTTAGATAGAGCGTCAAAGGGGTTTGGATATTTCACAATCTACATTCAAGGTAGGAGATAATCATTCAAATTCTTGTTTTTCGGCTTCTTAGGAGAGTCATTGCACACACATGTATGAGAAGCAATTAAGTTCATGGGTGGAGATTGGGCCTTTCATCCCCTACCCCCCCCTCTACCCCAATGAGTAGTGGGTTGGGAGATGCTAGGCTAGTCCTCGACCATAATAGATCTAGTGGGATTCTACCAAGTCAGACCTAGGGATGCCTACAAACTAAGGTATTCTTCTGGCATTTAGTATCCAATTGAGTTTGTTGGTCCTAGTGGGTATTCCCTTCTTTAATCACTGTTATCTATCTATCACCATGCCCATTAGGGCCAAATGTTAAAGGTCCAGTGGCATTAGATTTCATTGGTAAAGAGAACTCTTTTATTTTGTGTTGGGGAATCTAACACTTGGAAAATGTGTTAGGGAGTTTGTAACGACCCTATCATTACGTCAACACAGCGAAAAAACAACAAGTAATTTTTTTATTTTTTATTTTTTATTATTTGCGTAGGAACTACACACCATAGTTAAAAGCGATATTATTGACACCTCATCCAAATATCATCAAGGCGCCGTAAAATTATAATAAATCGCATGTAACTTAAATTCCAAGGCGTAAGAGAAAGAATTTCTAAATCAAACATAAGGACACAATAGAGGGCACAAGTAAAACAAATTTATTTTATTTCCAGGTGCATGGGCAACATCTATTTTACTCCAGACACGTGCTTAACCCAACAAGGAAATCAACATGAATCTACAATTATTCCATGGTGCGTGCGTGATCCCATCACCATATATCATAATCAACGTCACTTGTGGCGCAAGAGTGAAACCATAAAAATTCATGGTGCAACAAGCTATCTACTTGACAACTTACACAGTCTTAAACACATACTCATCAATCAACATTTAATTTTGAACGCAATAAATTTTACAAGCATTAATCCAAGGGTGCATTCAACATTACGCACAATAGGACTAGAAGATTTACTCCACAAGGAAGGAGAATCCACAAGAGATAGAGTGTAGTAGTGAACTAATTACATAGTCGGTCCACATTAAGTTAAGGCGCAAGAACATAACAGTTCTAAATCAAGAACGCATCCACGTCATGCTAAGGTCTCAAGTACAACCACCTTATCATTCATCAAACAATAATTAATCATTGCGCAAGGTTAAAATACATTTTGATTCAATCCAGCAACATTGCTATTAGGGGCGCAAGGAATCTAGTTATTAAACCATCCACCTAGACAAGTTAAAGGCATTTGAAAAGAGGTTGATAAACAAAAGGGAAACTTGCATAACGCGAGCGGTCCTGTGACTAAACCACCACTCCTTACACCAAGTTGTCTTTGTGCGCAAAAGTTCTAATGTAAACCCAACATACATTATTAGAACACAGTGCATGCAACTGTTCTAGCTATTTGACGATTCACTCTTCGAAACCCAAGGGTCATTGCGCAAGAGGCGCTACCCATTAATCATGGTGCATTTGCTTTAACTATACGATAACCATTAAGGTGCAGGCAAACAACCATCAACAACTTGGGTCATGCATTTCTTTTATAAAGTAAAGGACCAACTAAGGAGTGATGAAGGTGGAATGTCCCAAGACCACATAGCAATTAAAAAAGATAAAAGAACACCTCTCCACTAAAAGAAGTTCGAGCACACTAAAAACAACCTTATCATCAACCTAGCTACACTTATCATGGCCCAAGTAACTAATGATTACTTATTAACCATCCACATAGTCTTAAGGCGCATCGAGACAACTTCTCACCATATTATGGAAGAAGAGCATAAAGCATTAAAAGACTCAATTATTGCATTAAAGAATATAAAGCGAAAAAGACTCAACTAAAACGATAACTAAAGAGATAAATTGAAACCCATTAAAAGCGATATAGACTCAACTAAAGCGATATATCAAAATTCTCCCCAATCATAAATTAGCTAATACACCTTCTTACTCTTAAACTTAAATCCACCCACACAAAGATAAGGGAAAACACAGAGGTGGCATCCCAATATGGCTGGGCGAAGCATGTGGGATTGCGCCGAGGAAGGAGAAGTGGAGGACACTGAGTCTTCCCCGAAATCGTAGGGAGATGCCTAAAATTTCGTTGGGCAGGTAAAGAATGGGTTGCATAGTGAAAATACCCAAAGTTTGCTGGCAAAGTTCCCGAATTCGTTGAAGGAGCATGCATGTGCCACGCAAGGGCTGAGAACGTATTTTTCTAAAGTAAGAAGAGGTGGTAAAGTCGTGAGGTATAGACAGAAGGGAAAAGTTTCCCCAAACTCCAAATTTCGTGAGAGGAAATCGCTACAGGAAGAACGAAGGTTTAGACAGAGAAATAGTTCCCCAAACTCCCAAATCGTAAGAGGAAATCGCTACAGGAAAAGTGAAGGTTTAGACAAAGGAAAGAGTTCCCAAAACTCCCAATTCATGAGAGGGAATTGCTACAGGAAAAATGAAGATTTAGACAGAGGAAAGAGTTTTCCAAAACTCCCAAATCGTGAGGGAAAATTGCTACATAAAAAGTGAAGGTTTAGATAGAGGAAAGAGTTCCCCAAGCTCCCAGTTCATGAGAGGAAATCACCACAGGAAAACAAAGGTTTAGACAGAGGAAAGAGTTTCCCCAAACTCCCAAATCGTGAGAGGAAATCGTTGCAGGAAAAGCAAAGGTTTAGACAGAGAAAAGAATTCCCCAAACCCTCTTTAGATTTTTTTATTAAATTTAATTAGGATAAACCTCCCCCATACACATGTCACCCGATCCCTTAGTTGCACCAGAAAATCAATTTATTAATTAATTAAATTTGCCTATTTCCCTCACCCACCTAAAAGCATTCCTAAAAACGCTCCTCAGTGTCCCTTTATTCCCTTACATTTCTTAAATGACTGACCCCTTTCTTAAAACTTAGTTGAGTTCACAATTAGAAGGTTCCAAAGACTAGATTCCCTACTATGATAAACATTCCCCTTTTCCTTAAGTTTCCCCTTTTCTTCTTAGTTCAGATTTAGCAAGTTTATATATAAACAACAATTTTCCCTTTTAATAATTTAATCCTTCATTAAAATTTTACTTTAATTATTAATGTTTGAATTTTCTTTACCCCCCCCTTCTTGTTATATGTCCATTTAGTTTTTTTCGTTCACGTGTTCTACTTAGACCTAGGTTTTAAATTCACTAGGCTTGGCGACAAATTTTAAGGGAAAATTAGTTATTAAAATTTGCTCATACCATCATTCATTTTAAGGCCGACCAGGTCCTAAGGATGCATAGTTTTCTAGGTACTAGGTTTATTAACTTACCAGAGTTAAAAATCACGACGCGCCCTTCAAGATGCACTACGTGCTCCAAGGGTGCCACTCGCTTGTATTCTTGTTTTATTTGCGCGATGTGCCATTCAAGACACACTATGTGCTCCAAGGGTGCCACTTGCCTTTTGACTGATTTTGGTAGTCGTCAAACCCCTGGAGTCAATACTTCGTCAGGTGACCTTGTGGCAGACTAAGGGCCTCTAAGGAATAAGGACCCTGCTATATTGAACGCCCCTTAGAATCATCATGAGTGACTGCCACAGTTTTCCCTCACGACATCGTGGATTTCTTGAACTAGGTAATCGTTAACCTACAATGCAAGCCACGACGTGAGTGCTAGTAGGATGTGGTAGGGTTGCTGCCACACCTCTCCCTCAATATCTCTGGTTGTCATGCGTGACCCATTTAATCCTAATGTGAGTCTAGTTAGCAAGCTATTGACAACCTACATCCATCAACGAAATGTGTCAGCGATAACAATCAACCTCATAATATCTAGCCACATGTCACATATGTAATATCAAAAAATTCAAACCATAATCGTCCACTCCCTGACTCGATCTGAAGTCCAAGGAGGTCCATCGATGCCATCGGCATCCTCAAATGTCCAGAGTCCTGCACACTCAAGAAAACCAGTCAATAGCACATGTCGATTTAAATATCATAAAATAACATATCATCAAATCCACAAACATCATCATGCTCCATAATCAAATCAATCAATCATATAGTGAACCGGATCACTTGCAAACAAGTTTCCACAAAAATAAGTCACATCAGGTGCACGCAAGAGTGGGATGTTATAGATTTTAATATATCGTACCATATATTGGATGACACAACATGTTTTTTTTTGTTTGCTAGTTTGTCCGTGACCTGCGGGACTAGCCTGTGGCCGAGAAACCGCGACTCAGGGGCATCTAAGCCATCAAAATCATCCCGGGATCGCACTCGGCCTGAGCCACACCAACCCTTAACATGGATGGATTTTTTGTCCCCACAGGTTTCGAACCAATGACTTTAACATCACAGAGTACCTTAATAGCACACTCTATCACCAACTATCCTACGCCTCGGGGACGATGACACAACATGTTACTCGAATGAACACAAACTCTTTTAAATCCTTGGAGATCATATCAATTATAATCCAAACCCTTGGAGATGTAAGCTATCAATTGGGTTCAAGATACATGCCAAAAATACATAGGAAATTCTAGGAATTCTACTTGAACCGAGCAATACATCTTGGAGGCTTCTTTAGCAAAGAACTCCTCATGAAATTCGACAAACACAAATAGATAACTTTGACACATGTAGGGTCCACAAAAGATTACTTTATAATAGTGCCTTTTTTCCTCAAATGAAAATTGAAAAATCCCTGATAAGTTAGTCTACATATGGAGTCACAAATCCATCTATGTGGTCCCCAAGTATATTTGATCCATGCTTTAATCATAGCTTTTGGTGTAATTTTCCCCACAAAATACCCTACTAGTGTGTGAGTTTTTAGCATATTGCAGACATAAAAATATTTAGAAGCATGAACGTCGGAAATAATCTCATTCTAGGAGGGATTTCAATACCATGTGTACCACTTTCATGATGACCTCCCATAGGGCCTTGTGAGGAACCATGATGGCCACCTTTATGCTCAAAATCTCCTTGCATGAGAACTAAATAGTGGTATTGGACAATGACATGGCCGTTTAATCATCTCCCTACTATCTTATGATAGACATGAAAACTAGCCATAGCCTCAGGTATGTGGGAACTCGACTAAACAAAAAACAAAAATGCTACCATGTGGGAAATAACTTAGTACTCAACTCTATATCTTGTTCACGATTTACAAATAGCATCCCAAAATCATAACATATTGGAACTAGCCACATTGAATTCAATTTCAATATTTCATTTCCTATTATTCATTATAGTTTTTTTTATTATTTGAGAGTGTAGGTTTCCATAGTTAGGCATTTTGCTGAGTAAGATTTATGGAGAAAAATGTGTATGTCGTTTTCGAAATGTCGAACCTTTCGAGTGGACACTCCACCCATCATCAAGGACAATAGAAACTTGAATGGTGGAAAAGACTGTTGTGTGGCTTATATTTACAGAAAAGTAAATGAGAGTTGAAGAAGGAAAAAGAAGGGGCACAGATTTAGTCGTTGAGATTAGGTAAAAATTAATAAGGAAATTAGGGGAAACTATTAAAAATAATAAAACATTTTTTTTAAAATAAAAATATTAGACATATGACGTTGTGGAGACTAGGTAATGGGAAGGAGAAATTTTTTGGTAAGGTCAATGGTAAACTCAATAGAGTGATTAGGTAAAGTGAATAAGAGATTAAAGGGGGAGAAGATAAGAAAAATTAAGGGGGTGGTTATTAGAAATGAATTAAGATGTTAAATATATAAAAAGGAGAGTAGTAATAAAGAAAATTAGGATAAAATATGGAGCAATTAATGAGAAATTTGAGGAAAAAATGTATATTAAAATAATAAGAGTTTTGAATGAAATATATTAGACAAGTATAGGTTGGGAGATTAGGTAATGAGTAAGGAAATAAACACGTAAAGGTAAGGTCAAAGGTAAAATCAATCAAGAGATTGGGGAAAGTAAAGGTAAGGTCAAAGGTAAAATTAATCAAGAGATTGGGGAAAGTGAAAATGAGATGGGGAATTATAAGAGGAGAAAGATTAGAAGGATTAAAGTGGGGGGAAAGGTAACGGAAGTAAATAGACATATTAAGTAAATAATGAAAAGAGAAAGGAGAAGGAAAATAATAACAGAGGCTTAAAGATGATAATGAAGAACATGAATAAAATAAAAGAAATATTGCGGATATCATAGAGAAGAGGAAACATGCACGAGAAAAAGCAGAGCAAACCAGGGAGGTAACTAGCCATGAGAAGTCTGATTGTTTTTATCGTTTTTAAGTTAAATATTTTTAGTCAATAGGTGCCACTTAAGCATTATAGACATGATACATCTCCATAGGATGTAGAAAGTTCATCTTTGTGTAACAATGCCATTAAAAAGGATAATATCGAGGATTTGATTTGATGAGGAACAATTTTCAAAACACGTTTTTAGCCACAAGTCATACATATATGAAGATGATAAACCCACTACACTAATCATCATAAATTACTAACTCTACAATCATATGAGCTTTGATATGGTTCCTTCAATCTCATGTTGTTGTCAAACAAATTCCTTGTTTATCTGAGTATTTTTTCTCAAATAATCTGCTTGATAATCTAATGATGAATTTCATCATATTCTTGGATATTCAAGCTATCTAATGATGGTTCCCTTCATTGATCTTTCTTGCTAAAAATGTTCAAGTAAAATGGAAATGGCAAAGCTTTGGAATTACTTACTTTTATAATAATCTTGTTGATTTAAGTCCACCATTTGCAACAACTTTAAACTAATCAAAATTTCAACATGATTGATCATACCCATTGCTCTTTAATCTTCGTGACAGATCTTTTAGCCTCTCAAAAAGTTAAATTCAAGCATACAATCTCACCATTTATGTTTCCTTATTTCATGCATCAACCCAATATTTCTATGTGCATTGTCTAACTCATTATACACAAGCCCAACACACAAACATCACACAAACTTAGTAAAACCATATAATCTACTCATTGAAATGTCACGGATTTTAAGAATCTTGATCACTAATTAGTCTTAGTAAAATCAAAGTTGCCTTACTTTTCAATCCATGAGAATAAATTTTAATGAAATATCTACTAGTTTAATCCAAATTGAACACATCAAGATTGAGTTCCAATTCAAGCTACTCCCCAAGTCTAAGGTGTGTTTCCTAAATACCCAAATGAATAAAAATATCATTCAACCCACATATCTATTGAAAACATGAAGATATCATATACCCATTAATGGAATTTCAAATACTACCTCTGCTCACTTTTATATCTTGAAATTGAGACACGAGAAGACTCAAACATATTGACATAAATCCACGATTCTTATATAAATTGACTTTATGTCCCAAAGTACCTTACCTACTACAACATTTCCCATTGCCTAATATAAAATAACCTAAAATAACCCCACAACCACACAACTCAAATACTTGCAAATGCATTGATCATTCATGAATGAATTGGGCATTACTAAGACCTTACATGCAAAAAAAAACTATTTCATTATATTAGAGAAAGATCTCCAAACACAAAATCAACATACGATCTCTGATTTACAAGAGCCAAGGCTAAGACCCACTCATGCATTAATAAGGAGAATGACTAAATCACTTAATTCATTGCATGATTGAAAGAAAATCTAAATGTTATATTGGTTGTTGGAATGGTGATAAGAATAGGTCTCTTTGCCAAAGTACAATAGATTATTACTTGTGTTTTTTTGTTACATGGTTGTATATATTCATTCTACTACTCTTTACACGTTATGTTTTTGTTGCTTATACCACTTTTTACATCATGTGTTTTTCATACTCTAAACATCAATCAATTTAATTAATTACATCGCATCTTTTTTGCATACTCTAAACATCAATCAATTTAATTAATTACATCACATATGAATCAAGACCATGTTTTAGTTATGCATATTAACCAATAACATTAAAAAACAATTCATCTTACCATTTGATATATGTAAAACCTACTCACACTTTGTATAGAATGTGCATAGACATGCTCCTACTCCTAGGTCGCAGATATCATTCAGAATAATATCTAAACATACTACATGGAGCTCATTTTCAAAATAATGTTTGAAAATATTACATGGAGCTCATTTTCAAAATAATGTTTGAACATATTACATGGAGCTCATTTATATTACTTTACTAGTATTATTTTTCCTCTATATAGATGCCATACTTACGGTGATGTCAAGATATAGATGCCATACTCATGGTGATGTCAAGATATTGATATCATTGTTTAATACCTAATTTCAATGGAGCTCATTTGTATTACTTTACTAGTATTATTTTTCCATACTCATGGTGATGTCTAGATATTGATGTCATTGTTTAATACAAGTGTAAAAATTTCCCAAAAACATTAACCTCAACCCACTTCCAAAAAAACATTAACCTTAACCCACTAAAAAATCATCCTCATAATCTTAAAGTAATAATATACATCTTTTTAAGCAATTGTGTTTATGAATATAGATGGAGTGTTTTATAAACCTTTTAATCTTTGGATTTTTAAATCAGTGTGTACATACATTTGGCACTGGAAGCTCACATGCTACATGTGGAATCTTTATGGTTAAATCATTTTCCAGTGGTTCGACATTTGCAATTGCAAGGTCACATGTTACACTTTGGAGTGGAATATTTATCTGCCATAATCGTGACATTTTTTAATAAACGTTAATAATTTGGTTATTAGTTAGATTTCAAACTTTGGATGTATAGTGATTATTTATGTTAAGGTATCATTGAGTGTTTGTGTCGTGGGCATAATTGGCAATGTTTCATTGTTGCTAACATTAGTGACATTTGATAACGACATTTTTGTAATAATTGTTTATTATTTGGATCTGAGTATAATAATTGTTTATTATTATCTTAGTATTGTAGTCATTATCTATACTCACTATCATTAGATTTTTGGGCGTGCTAAACATAAGTTGAAATATTTTGAATATTTATTGTGTAATTATTTGACTAAGTCATTCATATTAAAATTATATATATAATAATGATTATTTATATTTAGTTATTATTAGATTCTTGTATTTATTATTAAAAATCTATTGTAATTATATGAGATGATATTTGAGATTTTTATGAGTATATTTATTAATATTTATGGATAATGAAAAGTGTATTCAAAGCTTAAGATGTTAGTTTAATTGGGTGGTGTTAATGTTTTTGGATATTGGGCTTGTTTTGTGTTGGCAAGTGTCTTGTTTGAAATGTTATTCATTGATGGGTTTACTAGAAATGTTATTCATGAATGTGGGGAAGTATAAAAACCCAACTTGAGGTACCATTCACAATGGTATCATGGAGGGTGCAATTGACATACTTGGCAAGTTTCACAGTTAGTCCATATGTTTGGGTAGTCTTGGTGACCGATATATGGTGATTTATGAGATGGTTAAGATGGTGTACTAACACATAGGCTAGGAGGAGTAAGGACGTCTTGTCGAGTAGGATGGTTGACTGACGAGGTGCCACAAAGTGAGATTCAACGAAGGACAACATGGCTTAGAAATGTGATAGATTATGGGTGTTATATGTGGCAAACCAAAAGTGTTGATAAGTGCATTGAAGGTATGTGAATTCCTTGTGAACTGGGGAAATGATCTTAATGGAGTATCATGTGTTAGCCTATATGGATGATATCATGGTCTCCCATTGAGCATTGTGTCAAATAGAGACACAAGTTCCATAGGGAAATTTTGGACAGAGTTGTTTAGGCAATTGTTGGAACTAAGTTGTTGATGAGTTCAAGTTATCCTAAGATCGATGAGTAGATGGAACATATCAATGGCCTTTTGGAGGATTACCCAAGGCATGTTGTCTATGACGACCAATCAATTGGCTAGATTTGTTGGATGTAACCCAATTCAATTATAACATGCAAAAGCGTTATGCAATGGGCTACACTCCATTTGAGTTGGCAAATGGATAACAATTGTTGACACCCCACATAGTTTTGCAAGGCCACTATGGCCACAACCCATTAGCCTTAGGGTTCATGAAGGGATGGAAAGATAGATTGGACATGGATCACATTCAGTTGATGAATGCAGTGGAAGGATGAAGTGTTGGGAAAATCATGATAGGAGGGAGACGTAGTTTTGTTGTAACGTTGTACATACTTACTGTACTTTGCTTTAACTGCTGCGTTTTGGCGTGCCCTGAAGACCTAATTATTTAATTACATCACATCGCAGATTTCAAATTCTATTTTACCATTTGTTTATTCAAGAATCAAGAATTAGTTAGCCATATTAATGTCCGAGAATCCTCCTCAGAGCAAAAACCCTAGAAGGGTCTATGCAACGTTTAAGGTCTATTAGGGTTTTAGGAATATTGGTGAGGGGCCAATTTAAAAACCCTTTTGCCTCTAGGTTTTACAACTAATTATAATTATATACTCCATTAACAACTCTAGATTTACAACTTCACATCTTGCATGTTGGAATCTGTATGGTTAATCATTTTCCTTTAGGGCTGACATCTGCAGCTGAACAAGTCACATGTTACATCTTGCAATAATTACGCACTCATCACGACTGTTAGCTTTTGTTGTCAAGAAGGTGGAGAATTTTTGAACTATTAGCTTTTGTTGTCAACAAGGTGGAGAATTTGCTAAACAGATCCGAGGGCTTTAGCTGTCGCCTGACATAGTGACATTTTGATCATAATTAATTATTGAATTGGTTTTTATCTAGGTGTTGTTCTTGTAGGGTTTCATTGATTTTTTTCCATTGATTATTGCAGTCTCTTATGTCGAAGAGTTGGCATTTTTCAAAACTTCAGTAGCTGAACATTTATCGCAAATTTGATTACATTGGATTTTGAATTGATGATCTCTTTAGTTTTGAAAAGTAGAGGAAGTCACTTTGATCAGTATTTGTGGTTAGATTTGATGGGTGCTTATTAGTTTTTATTAATTTAATTATTAGTTGTGGTTAAATTTGATGGGTGCTTATTAGTTTTATTAATTTAATTATTATATATTGAAAATTTTAATATTTAGTTTTTATTTAATTTTTAAAACTATCAATTTGAGGGATGAATTGAAGATTTACAATTTGTTTTTGAAGGTGAGCTACTAAGCAATGCTGAGATTCGGGTAGAGCTAATGTGTTACTAAGTAGGATGATAGGTTTTACATTATTTTTATTGAGGTGTGATCGAATCATCATAATAGCACCTCATGGGATACCATAGTAGCACCTCGTGGATACTCTCAAAGAGTTATTACTCTTCATGATCATTAATCACTAATGTTACTTTTCATTAATCAAAGTGTATTAATTATAATGATTGTATTCACAACAAAAATTAACAAAAACACATATAATACATAATATTTAAATGACTAGCAAAAATTAATAAAAAATACTGTCAAAAACAACTATAAAAAGTCATGCTAAATGTTAATAATAGTCATATTTGATAATAATGTTTTTTAATAATTGTTTATTATATTAGTTAGATCTTGTGTTTGTAGCACTTCAATGCTTATCTATATTAAGTTTTGTTGTACAAAATTGGAGAAAGTACAAAACATAAGTCTTGACATATAAGTTTGTAGTAATTATCTATGTTAAGGTATTATTGCATTTTAATGTCTACATAATTGGGAATATTTTTTAATTCTTAGTAATAGCTACAATTTAGAAGGATTTTTTTTAATAATTATTTATTGAATTAGTTAGTAGATGGATCTAGTGCTTGTATCACTACACTTATTTATCTATGTTAAGCTACCATTGAATTTTTATGCCTATTAGTTGTAGGTGTTTTGATTATTTAAGTCTTTTTAGAATGGGCTAAAACTTTTAAGGACAAAGTTCAATGTTTAGAGTTCTCATCAATAAGGTGGAACTATAACTTTTAACAAAATTCCTATCAAATTTAAAAAAAAAATTGAAAAAAAAGGGTTAAGTTTATCCACTTTTTAACTTACTCTTTATTAAATATAATATTTACATAATTAAAATTATTTTTTAGTGATTAATAATGACTACCTTTGATAAGTCCCCGAGGTGTAGGATAGTCGGTGACAGAGTGTGTTGTTAAGTCACTCCGTGTTGAAAAGTCACCGGTTCGAAACCTAAGGGGACAAAAAATCCAACCATGTTAAGGGTTGGTGTGGCTCAGGCCGAGTGCGATCCTCGGGTGATTTTGACGGCTTAGATGCCCCTGAGTCACGGTTTCTCAAGCCACAGATTAATC
>JZKD02S1392618.1:818516-840375 GCA_000966675.3 Picea glauca
AAAGATTCCACATGTAGCATGTGAGCTTCCAGTGCCAAATGTATGTACACACTGATTTAAAAATCCAAAGATTAAAAGGTTTATAAAACACTCCATCTATATTCATAAACACAATTGCTTAAAAAGATGTATATTATTACTTTAAGATTATGAGGATGATTTTTTAGTGGGTTAAGGTTAATGTTTTTTTGGAAGTGGGTTGAGGTTAATGTTTTTGGGAAATTTTTACACTTGTATTAAACAATGACATCAATATCTAGACATCACCATGAGTATGGAAAAATAATACTAGTAAAGTAATACAAATGAGCTCCATTGAAATTAGGTATTAAACAATGATATCAATATCTTGACATCACCATGAGTATGGCATCTATATCTTGACATCACCGTAAGTATGGCATCTATATAGAGGAAAAATAATACTAGTAAAGTAATATAAATGAGCTCCATGTAATATGTTCAAACATTATTTTGAAAATGAGCTCCATGTAATATTTTCAAACATTATTTTGAAAATGAGCTCCATGTAGTATGTTTAGATATTATTCTGAATGATATCTGCGACCTAGGAGTAGGAGCATGTCTATGCACATTCTATACAAAGTGTGAGTAGGTTTTACATATATCAAATGGTAAGATGAATTGTTTTTTAATGTTATTGGTTAATATGCATAACTAAAACATGGTCTTGATTCATATGTGATGTAATTAATTAAATTGATTGATGTTTAGAGTATGCAAAAAAGATGCGATGTAATTAATTAAATTGATTGATGTTTAGAGTATGAAAAACACATGATGTAAAAAGTGGTATAAGCAACAAAAACATAACGTGTAAAGAGTAGTAGAATGAATATATACAACCATGTAACAAAAAAACACAAGTAATAATCTATTGTACTTTGGCAAAGAGACCTATTCTTATCACCATTCCAACAACCAATATAACATTTAGATTTTCTTTCAATCATGCAATGAATTAAGTGATTTAGTCATTCTCCTTATTAATGCATGAGTGGGTCTTAGCCTTGGCTCTTGTAAATCAGAGATCGTATGTTGATTTTGTGTTTGGAGATCTTTCTCTAATATAATGAAATAGTTTTTTTTTGCATGTAAGGTCTTAGTAATGCCCAATTCATTCATGAATGATCAATGCATTTGCAAGTATTTGAGTTGTGTGGTTGTGGGGTTATTTTAGGTTATTTTATATTAGGCAATGGGAAATGTTGTAGTAGGTAAGGTACTTTGGGACATAAAGTCAATTTATATAAGAATCGTGGATTTATGTCAATATGTTTGAGTCTTCTCGTGTCTCAATTTCAAGATATAAAAGTGAGCAGAGGTAGTATTTGAAATTCCATTAATGGGTATATGATATCTTCATGTTTTCAATAGATATGTGGGTTGAATGATATTTTTATTCATTTGGGTATTTAGGAAACACACCTTAGACTTGGGGAGTAGCTTGAATTGGAACTCAATCTTGATGTGTTCAATTTGGATTAAACTAGTAGATATTTCATTAAAATTTATTCTCATGGATTGAAAAGTAAGGCAACTTTGATTTTACTAAGACTAATTAGTGATCAAGATTCTTAAAATCCGTGACATTTCAATGAGTAGATTATATGGTTTTACTAAGTTTGTGTGATGTTTGTGTGTTGGGCTTGTGTATAATGAGTTAGACAATGCACATAGAAATATTGGGTTGATGCATGAAATAAGGAAACATAAATGGTGAGATTGTATGCTTGAATTTAACTTTTTGAGAGGCTAAAAGATCTGTCACGAAGATTAAAGAGCAATGGGTATGATCAATCATGTTGAAATTTTGATTAGTTTAAAGTTGTTGCAAATGGTGGACTTAAATCAACAAGATTATTATAAAAGTAAGTAATTCCAAAGCTTTGCCATTTCCATTTTACTTGAACATTTTTAGCAAGAAAGATCAATGAAGGGAACCATCATTAGATAGCTTGAATATCCAAGAATATGATGAAATTCATCATTAGATTATCAAGCAGATTATTTGAGAAAAAATACTCAGATAAACAAGGAATTTGTTTGACAACAACATGAGATTGAAGGAACCATATCAAAGCTCATATGATTGTAGAGTTAGTAATTTATGATGATTAGTGTAGTGGGTTTATCATCTTCATATATGTATGACTTGTGGCTAAAAACGTGTTTTGAAAATTGTTCCTCATCAAATCAAATCCTCGATATTATCCTTTTTAATGGCATTGTTACACAAAGATGAACTTTCTACATCCTATGGAGATGTATCATGTCTATAATGCTTAAGTGGCACCTATTGACTAAAAATATTTAACTTAAAAACGATAAAAACAATCAGACTTCTCATGGCTAGTTACCTCCCTGGTTTGCTCTGCTTTTTCTCGTGCATGTTTCCTCTTCTCTATGATATCCGCAATATTTCTTTTATTTTATTCATGTTCTTCATTATCATCTTTAAGCCTCTGTTATTATTTTCCTTCTCCTTTCTCTTTTCATTATTTACTTAATATGTCTATTTACTTCCGTTACCTTTCCCCCCACTTTAATCCTTCTAATCTTTCTCCTCTTATAATTCCCCATCTCATTTTCACTTTCCCCAATCTCTTGATTAATTTTACCTTTGACCTTACCTTTACTTTCCCCAATCTCTTGATTGATTTTACCTTTGACCTTACCTTTACGTGTTTATTTCCTTACTCATTACCTAATCTCCCAACCTATACTTGTCTAATATATTTCATTCAAAACTCTTATTATTTTAATATACATTTTTTCCTCAAATTTCTCATTAATTGCTCCATATTTTATCCTAATTTTCTTTATTACTACTCTCCTTTTTATATATTTAACATCTTAATTCATTTCTAATAACCACCCCCTTAATTTTTCTTATCTTCTCCCCCTTTAATCTCTTATTCACTTTACCTAATCACTCTATTGAGTTTACCATTGACCTTACCAAAAAATTTCTCCTTCCCATTACCTAGTCTCCACAACGTCATATGTCTAATATTTTTATTTTAAAAAAAATGTTTTATTATTTTTAATAGTTTCCCCTAATTTCCTTATTAATTTTTACCTAATCTCAACGACTAAATCTGTGCCCCTTCTTTTTCCTTCTTCAACTCTCATTTACTTTTCTGTAAATATAAGCCACACAACAGTCTTTTCCACCATTCAAGTTTCTATTGTCCTTGATGATGGGTGGAGTGTCCACTCGAAAGGTTCGACATTTCGAAAACGACATACACATTTTTCTCCATAAATCTTACTCAGCAAAATGCCTAACTATGGAAACCTACACTCTCAAATAATAAAAAAAACTATAATGAATAATAGGAAATGAAATATTGAAATTGAATTCAATGTGGCTAGTTCCAATATGTTATGATTTTGGGATGCTATTTGTAAATCGTGAACAAGATATAGAGTTGAGTACTAAGTTATTTCCCACATGGTAGCATTTTTGTTTTTTGTTTAGTCGAGTTCCCACATACCTGAGGCTATGGCTAGTTTTCATGTCTATCATAAGATAGTAGGGAGATGATTAAACGGCCATGTCATTGTCCAATACCACTATTTAGTTCTCATGCAAGGAGATTTTGAGCATAAAGGTGGCCATCATGGTTCCTCACAAGGCCCTATGGGAGGTCATCATGAAAGTGGTACACATGGTATTGAAATCCCTCCTAATGAGATTATTTCTTACGTTCATGCTTTTGAATATTTTTATGTCTGCAATATGCTAAAAAATCACACAGTAGTGGGGTATTTTGTGGGGAAAATTACACCAAAAGCTATGATTAAAGCTTGGATCAAATATACTTGGGGACCACATAGATGGATTTGTAACTCTATAGGTATCAGCCGATTGTGTTTTTCACCCTGTCAACTCATAAGCATGTCCAAGAGATTAATAGTCTTAACAACCGAAAGACCTCACCATTTGATATTGTTTGTATTAGTTTTGGTTTGCTCTTTGATCACATTTCATTCACAAAAATTTTGATTATTCATTTGCCCAACTTTGTAATCAAAATGATGCGTGCACTTATGTTTTCTGAGTACTTTGGTCCTATCCTGTACTCAATACCAAGGTGGCATACGATGTACAGGATGCCATTACTCCTTAGCATGGTCTCGGGTTTCACGAAACTCTTCACACACATTTTGATTAAACACCCTGCCCATTGTTTGAATTATTACGGCAAGTATTGTTAAAGCTCGGGGCTATGGCTCTGTTTCATTTTTGCAAACCCTACCTGTGTGTTGTGTGTTAATTACCCGTCCGTTCAGTATGGCTCTAGTGGTAAGGGACGAACCGAACGACATCCAAACCCTGCTCTCATATGATAATGCTAGGGAAGATTTGGAAAGGAATGGTTGGCTGGCATAATGAGTTAATAGGCCCTCTGTATTTCTTTTATTTTTATGGTATCCGCTCAGATTTACCTCTTCTACCTCTGTCATCTAAACCCCCAATTGTTTTGAGTCGCTCTTGTTACAGTTTGTTCAACCCCGTAATTGCCTGCCAGAGACACTTTTTTGTCGGAGCTATTCTGAGCAAACGGTTTTGAATTAGATCAAACCCTTGAAACCTAAAACCGAAATGAGCCCTTTTACCTTCATCGTGGGCAGTTTCCCCGGAAATTGGATCGTTCCAGAGATACAGCTCGTCCTTTAGAGGTCAAAATCTTAGAATTTCTTTGTGGTTGAGGTGATCATTTTGGTCTGCTTGCAAGTGTTGAAACGTTTGTTACCTACTCAGGCCTGTCTTGTGACCACCTACAGCAACCCTGAACCTGTCCCAAAAGCTACTAAACAGCCTCATTGGCAAGCTACGTATCCTAAATGACTCTGTTAAAAAACTTGAGACTTGAGTCAGTTATCCAAGGGAAAGAGAAGCGTTTGAAAACTACATGACATGTGCTTTTTAAGAATGTAGAAGCAGCTACAGTCATCGTTAACTCCAAATTTTTATGATGTGATTTGATTGTATTGTCAAAGGTAAGATCTTTTGAATAAATAGCATGTCTGTTTTTCATTCCTTAGTTAGACTATTTGGTTGTTAAACAAAGCTTATTTTTTTAGTTCGTTTTGATTATTAAATAGAATCAGATTTTGTTTGTTATTATAACTAGCTACAGAATTGCAAGATTCTGTAGCCAGTTAAGAAAATTTGAATTGTTTGATTTGATGATTGAAAACATATCCGAGATCTTCTTATTTTCATTTGTTTTCAGGATAATTAAGGATCCCATGATTTCAAAGATGATATGAGGCACTTTTTGAAGATCTCCTAGCTATATCAATTTTGTATTTTGAGTAAACATAATTAGATTGTTGTTAGTTTTTTTATATCTAGTGAAATCAGGGTGGTTGCATCCCCCTTTATTTTTGAAATCAATTTGATCTTATCAACAGGAAACAGTGACGTTTCCTGAAACCTATATAAACATATTATTTTGTAAACATTGCATCATCTCAGCCTGGGGCAAGAGTATGGGCGTTTTTATTGCAGACTTGAATGAAACTGAATACATGTTACAACTTTAGCTTCTATGTGTGATGTTTTGATTCAGGTTATGTCTATGTTGATTAGATAATAGATGATGATTGCTTTCGTCATCGTGATTTATTATCATTTGACATAATTCATTTTATATGCTGCCCATATCTTATGTTTCAGATACAATATATATACAGTGATCATCTATTCAAATTAAATTAGGAGATTTATCTCTAATTTATGTTGAACGCTTACATGCAAGTTTTTATAAGAAGAATTATCTCATTGTAACTACTTGCAAATCATAAGATTATTGTAACTGTGTCCCTTTTATGTTTTGTTATTATAATTCAATCTCCAGCATTGTTGTTTCGCATTTATTCGAAGCAATTTCAAAGATCTGTTGCAGGTTTACTTCTCAGATGAAGGTGGCTGGAAATTCAATACTAAACAGGCATTGGATGCAAATAACAGGTTAGCCTATTATTTGATTTCGTTAGCTTGCTAAATATAGAAGTTTTCTATTTATAAAACATTTTCTACTATCTATTATTTTATGTTTAATTAGGCAGTTTAATGTTTGATTTCATTAGTGTATATATCTAAGAAAACAAACTCAAAAATAAACAGTATTTTAGCTTTCTTTATTACTTTCAATGGAAGAATCATTAAACATTTGATTTTCTATGAGTTTAGATTAAAACTCATTATTTGTATATATTGTACATATGATAACTAGAACTATTTTACAAGTATTAGTTAGTTAAACTGTAGATATATATTAGATGTATATATATTTTTCAGCGATTGTTATTTATTAAGTTATTGTATTTCCTTTAGTTATTTTTTTGCTTTCTTTAGGACTTAGATCGGCCAACGGAGCCGCTAAAACCGTCGGAGTGAATTAATCCAAACAGCTTGGGTTAATTAGACAACCCCGGACCGGATTCACTCTTCCAATTGACGAGCGGTCAATTTCGCTTGTCAACACAACCCTACCACATCCTACTAGCACTCACATCGTGGCTCGAACTGTAGGTTAACGATTACCTAGTTCAAGAAAACCATGATGTCGTGAGGGAAAACTGTGGCAGTTGCTCATGATGATTCTAAGGGGCGCGCAATACAGTAGGGTCCTTATTCCTTAGAGGCCCTTAGTCTCCCACAAGGTCACCTAACGGATTATTGACTCCAAGGCTTTGACGACTACCAAAATCAGTTAAAAGGCGAGTGGCACCCTTGGAGCACATAGTGTGTCTTGAAGGGCACGTCGCGCAAATAAAACAAGAATACAAGCGAGTGGCACCCTTGGAGCACGTACTGCGTCTTGAAGGGCACATCGTGATTTTTAACTCTTGTAAGTTAATAAACCTAGTACCTAGAAAACTATGCATCCTTAGGACCTGGTCGGCCTTAAAATGAATGATGGTATGAGCAAATTTTAATAACTAATTTTCCCTTAAAAATTGTCGCCAAGCCTAGTGAATTTAAAACCTAGGTCTAAGTAGAACATGTGAACAAAAAAAACTAAATGGACATATAACAAGAAGGGGGGGTAAAAAAATTCAAACATTAATAATTAAAGTAAAATTTTAATGGAGGATTAAATTATTAAAAGGGAAAATTGTTGTTTATATCTAAACTTGCTAAATCTGAACTAAGAAGAAAAGGGGAAACTTAAGGAAAAGGGGAATGTCTATTATAGTAGGGAATTTAGTCTTTGGAACCTTCTAATTGTGAACTCAACTAAGTTTTAAGAAAGGCATCAATCATTTAAGAAATAAAAGAGAATAAAGGGACACTGAGGAGCGTTTTTAGTAACGCTTTTAGGTGGGTGAGGGAAATAGGCAAATTTAATTAATTAATAAATTGATTTTCTGGTGAAACTAAGGGATCGGGTGACATGTGTATGGGGGAGGCTTATCCTAATTAAATTTAATAAAAAAAATCTAAAGAGGGTTTAGGGAACTCTTTCCTCTATCTAAACCTTTGCTTTTCCTGCAACAATTTCCTCTCACGATTTGGGAGTTTGGGGGAACTCTTTCCTCTGTATAAACCTTTGTTTTTACTGTGGTGATTTCCTCTCATGAATTGGGAGTTTGGGGAACTCTTTCCTCTGTCTAAACCTTCACTTTTTTTGTAGAATTTTGCTCTCACGCTTTGGGTTTTTTGGAAAACTCTTTCCTCTGTCTGAACCTTCATTTTTCCTGTAGACATTCCCTTTCATGAATTGGGTGTTTTGCGATCTCTTTCCTTTGTCTAAACCTTGGCTTTTCCTGTAGCGATTTCCTCTTACTATTTGGGAGTTTGGGGAACTATTTTCTCTGTCTAAACCTTTGTTCTTCCTGTAGCGATTTCCTCTCACGAAATTTGGATTTTGGAGAAACTTTTCCCTTTTGTCTATACCTCACGACTTTACCACCTCTTCTTACCTTAGAAAAATGTGGTCTCATCCCTTGCGTGGCACATGCATGCTCCTTCAACGAATTCGGGAACTTTGCCAACAAATTTTGGGTATTTTCACTATGCAACCCATTCTTTACCTGCCCAGCAAAATTTTGGACATCTCCCTGGGATTTCGGGGAAGACTTGGTGTGCTCCACTTCTCCTTCCTTGGCACAATCCCACATGCTTCGCCCAACAGTATTGGGATGCCACCTCTGCGTTTTCCCTTATCTTTGGGTGGGTGGATTTCAGTTTAAGAGTAAGAAGGTGTATTAGCTAATTTATGATTGGGGAGAATTTTGATATATCGCTTTAGTTATTTCTTTAGTTGAGTCTATATCGCTTTTAATGGGTTTTGATTTATCGCTTTAGTTATCGTTTTAGTTGAGTCTCTATCGCTTTATATTCTTTAATGCAATAATTGAGTCTTTTAATGCTTTATGCTCTTCTTCCATAATATGGTGAGTAGTTGTCTCAATGCGCCTTAAGACTATGTGGATGGTTAATAAGTAATCATTAGTTACTTGTGCCATGATAAGTGTAGCTAGGTTAATGATAAGGTTGTTTTTAGTGTGCTCGAACTTCTTTTAGTGGAGAGGTGTTATTTTATCTTTTTTAATTGCTATGTGGTCTTGGGACATTCCACCTTCATCACTCCTTAGTTGGTCCTCTGCTTTATAAAAGAAATGCATGACCCAAGTTGTTGATGGTTGTTTACCTACACCTCAATGGTTATCATATAGTTAAAGTAGATTCACCACGATTAATGGGTAGCGCCTCTTGTGCAATGACCCTTGGGTGTCGAAGAGTGAATCATCAAATAGCTAGAACCGTTGCACGCACTGTGTTCTGATAATGTATGTTGGGTTTACATTAGAACTTTTGCGCACAAAGACAACTTGGTGTAAGGAGTGGTGGTTTAGCCACAGGACCGCTCGCGTTATGCAAGTTTCCCTTTTGTTTATCAACCTCTTTTCTAATGCCTTTAATTTGTCCAGGTGGATGGTTTAATAACTAGATTCCTTGTGCCCCTAATAGCAATGTTGTTGGATTGAATGAAAACTTATTTTAACCTTGAGCAGTGATTAATTATTGTTTGATGAATGATAAGGTGGTTGTAATTGAGACCTTAGCATGACGTGGATGTGTGTTTGATTTAGAACTGTTATGTTCTTGCACCTTAACTTAATATGGACCGACTATGTAATTAGTTCACTACTACACTCTATCTCTTGTGGATTTTCCTTCCTTGTGGAGTAAATCTTCTAGTCCTATTGTGTGTAACATTGAATGCGCCCTTGGATTAATGCTTGTAAAATTTATTGTGTTCAAAATTAAATGTTGATTGATGAGTATGTGTTTAAGACTGTGTAAGTTGTCAAGTAGATAGCTTGTTGCGCCATGAATTTTGATGGTTTCACTCTTGCGCCACGAGTGACGTTGATTATGCTATATGGTGATGGGATCACGAATGCACCATGGAATAATTGTAGATTCATGTTGATTTCCTTGTTGGGTTAAGCGCGCATCAGGAGTAAAATAGATGTTGCCCATGCACCTGGAAATAAAATAAATTTGTTTTACATGTGCCCTCTATTGTGTCCTTATGTTTGATTTAGAAATTCTTTCTCTTACGCCTTGGAATTTAAGTTACATGCGGTTTATTAGAATTCTACGGCGCCTTGATGATATTTGGATGAGGTGTCAATAATATCGCTTTTAACTATGGTGTGTAGTTCCTACGCAAAGAATAAAAAATAAAAAATAAAAAAATTACTTGTTGTTTTTTCGCTGTGTCGACGTAATGATAGGGTCGTTACAAACTCCCTAACACCTTTTCCAAGTGTTAGATTCCCCAACACAAAATAAAAGAGTTCTCTTTACCAATGAAATCTAATGCCACTGGACCTTTAACATTTAGCCCTAATGGGCATGGTGATAGATAGACAACAGTGGTTAAAGAAGGGAATACCCACCAAGACCAACAAACCGAATTGGATACTAAATTCCAGAAGATTACCTTAGTTTCTAGGCATCCCTAGGTATGAATTGGTAGAATCCCACTAGATATATTATGGTCGAGGACTAGCCTAGCATCTCCCAACCCACTATTCATTAGGGGGGGGTAGGGGATGATAGGCCCAATCTCCACCCATGAACTTAATTTCTTCTCATACATGTGTGTGCAATGAATCTCCTAAGAAGCCAAAAAACAAGAATTTGAATGATTATCTCCTACCTCAAATGTAGATTGTGAAATATCCAAACCCCTTTGACGCTCTATCTAGGCATGAAGGAAAGGAGATGTAGTGACTTTAACATCATAAAATGTTTACATGATTACTAACCCATTTTAAAAAATCCAAAATTCAAATAGTAAGATATGTTGTTTATGGGATGAATATTTTGTGTTTACATGAAGTTAAAGTTATTGGTGGTTTTACTTAAATTGGCCCTTCGAGTAATTTGGCCAAATTCTATTTCCTTAAATTCTATACCAAGGTTCTTGCAACCATGCATGTGTATTACTCTTCATGTTGGTTCTTTTTGGACCATGCCTATTTTATATAATCTACTCATAAATTTATTATGGGCTAACTCTATTATGACATGGTGCCAGGAGAGGAGGCGTGACACTTCCAGTAGTACCCCCGCCAGAGGGGTCCAACCCCTAAGGATAAGAACAAGTCTTGAGCATGAGCGGATTGTCGCATGGGATGCATTGGGTCTGACAGGGTCCTTCCAGGGAAATGTCAAAGGCCTTGACTAACTGTATGTACTGACATAAGGCTAGGGCCTCTGTACCCCTGAGGGTCCACAACGCGCCCCCGCTAGTACTAGTAGCTTTCTTGAAAAAATTGAGAGGGTTAAGTTCTTAAGTCCACGAGTGATCTGAAAATAGGGGGCTGACTTGTTTTGCTATGCAAGCACCCTCTACTCCATTAAAATAAACTTTCCAGGACCTTGCTCTATGTCAAAGTTGTGTAAGAGGTTTTATGTGTCAAGTTTAGGCTTCTTTTAAATGTTTTTGTGTGAGATCTTTAAAAGGTTAAATGTTGTTTAAAGAAATACATAGAAAACATAAATTGCAGCAAATAAACCAACAAACTCACAACAATAACAAGATGATAAAGGAGTTCACCCCCAACTGGGCTACATCTCCTTGAGCCTTCATCAATGGACTAGGCTCTCTAGGATTAGTTTGTCAAAGATTATTTTACAAGATGCTGCTCAACTCCAATGGATTTACTGACTGTACCATTGGGTTCAGAATACATAAAAACCCCAAAAATGACTAATAGAACTCTGAAAACGGATCATGGCTCATTCGGGCATGACCTCTTCTACATGTGGCCTTGAGCTTCCCTGAGCTTCCTTGTGGAAAAAACACCTGTAAAATTCCTCAAATTCCTATGAAACCTATCCCAATGTGTTTAGAGCATAACAATTATCCAAAAATGACTATTGATTCACAGAAAACAAACTTGGGCTCATCTGAGCATGGCCTCCTTCAATGGTGGCCCTAAGCTCCCTGGAGCTCCTGAAACTTCAATGGTGTAAAACCTGCAATAGAAGTCTCAAAATGCCTTTGAAAACAGTTCCAATGGATTCATAACATCCAAAAACCCCTAGTTGGGCTTTTTTGGCACCTCATTTGGCCAAAAGATGAAGTTAGGCCTCCTGCCATTTTCCTCCTTCAAGCTTGTTGTCTCTGGTTCGCCAAAACGCACCTGTGTGTGAGTAACTTGGCTTCTGGGCGTTTCCCATGCCTAAACCCAGCACATGCGTCATTTCCACAATTCATGCCATAATGTAGCACCGTTATCGGACCTAGCCCCCAATTCGCGGAGGTGTTGGACGCATGGGGGACCATATGGCCACGTCCCAGCGCGAAATAAGGGTCGTTAGCAAGAATGAACCTGGACGCGCCAAGTGTCGAGCGCGTGGAATATCTGTTTGAAAAATTCCCGCGCGCAAACTCTGTGTGGCAAAGGGTCACAAGGTAGGGGTTATGTGACCGAGGGCTGGGGCTAAGCCCCAGCTCGAACGCGCCGCAACTCTTCATATGTTCAAATTTAAATATAAGCCAACACAATTATATAAGAAGCAATAATGTGTGGCGCGTCGGTTGATTGACCCTTGCCAAGAATTTGGACTGTGTTGGAGGTCTGAGGTTTGAAACCCACGGACTCCACAATAAAATTTTAACATACCACAACAGGGTGCCACGTGGTAGCCCAAGCTTGGGCCACGTGGCACCATACCATTTGCCAAAATGATGCCACATGTCGCAATATCATTCATCCACGTGTATGCCAATAAACGATTGCCACGTCACTATACGATCATGCCACATCAGCATGTCCAATCAGCACTTTCCACGTCAGTACTGCCATGTGTGCGTTTGTACCCCTGCCACGTTAGCTTGTACGGACTGTACGGTCAGCAAATTTTTTTTACCTGTTTGGAAAATCGAACAGATCGCGATATCTCACTCATCCGATGTCCGTTTGACCCCGTTCTAAGTGCGTTGGGTTCGTGACGACAAGGGCTATGCACCTGTTTTTTTTTAAGTGATTCCAAGCACTTTGATTTTTGCGCTAAAATTTGACCCCTGGTCCAGATTCTGATCACACCTTCCCACTGAAAGGCTTTTGGACCCACAAAAGCTTATGATTATCTGTCTGAGCTTCAATTCTCTTCTACTTCCAAGTTCTATCAACTGATTCTACTTGAAAATGTCTTTTTGACAATCACTTGGATACCTTGACATGCCTTGCACTACAACTGGCTATGTCCCTCAACCACTGTCCTCTGGCTGCTACTAACCCACTGTTCTCCTTGTGCTTGGTAGACTAACAACCTTCCCACTGAGAATCAAGTCCCTCTTGTGAACTCTTTGGCGTCAACACAACTCACTCTACAATGGCTGCAAAAACTTTCCTGCGACATCTTGTCACAAACCAAGAAAACCATCAATCTTGAAAACAAATTTATACAAGACTGAAAATGATGCCAACAAAGTATTTTTTCTCTTCAAGCAAACGGTCGCATCTTGTACTTCATCAAATCACATGGCGTTTTCCTACATATCGGTGTACTCAAAATCGACTTACAAGCCAACAAACACCATCGACTAAACATAAGTCGAAAAACATGATCGACACAACATAGTCGTCAAGACAACATCGACACAAGTCGAGACTCATTTGAAACATATCGACATTCCCAGTGATAAGTTGAAATTCATGATACACAACCATGCTACATTCATGAGTCACTCAATGAAACTATCATCAAGTTCATTGTTTACACATACAAAATCTCATGAATGTGCATAGCTCTTCAACTCTCCTTCAAGTACAAACATAAGTACATAAACCCAAATACATGTGGGTACATAAGAGCTGGAAATGAAAAGATAAATGGCTGCAACAAGTGAGTATCATACCCCTCTTTTACATCCTTCTGGCGAAGTTGTGCAACAAGAAGAATGCCTTCAAATGAATTGCATTCACATGCAAACTTGCATCATACAAGTTGTGATAAATCGCTGCAACTTGTCATACTTTCAACAGAAATGCATACATAAGGCTGAAATATGCATCTACAAACAAAGAAATGCAAGCCTTACTTGCTCAAGAAATCTAACCATTTCTTACCAAGCCAATTCAATGGTGACTTTTTCTGCTGAAAACTATCTTCTTGTGAATCATCTTGACTCACATCAATGATGGAATCTCCTCTTCCATTCTTGCCAGTCTCTTTATCCATCTACTTCTTGTGATGTGAATGAGTGGTTGGATGCAATTTCCAACATTGGTCAATGAGATGACCCCTCTTCTGGCAGTGAGTGCAAATCTTTTGCATCCTCTTTTCAAGTTGTTTTTGCTTGAAAAGTTTCCTGAATGTGGTCAATCTTTTCCAACATCTTGAAACATGATGGTTATCTAAACCAAAATATGTACATGGAATTTTTCTACCATTTTTACTTGAAAATTTACCATGCTTAACATAATCAAAAGAAATCGAATTATAGGCAAAAATATACCTTGAACATTCACCTTTATCGCCTTCTTGAGGAGGTGAATTTGAAGAGTTACTAGCTCTCTTTTGAAGACCAACAAATCTGTTCTTGTCCTCATGGTTGTCACAACTTTCTTGTTTCATATATTTGCATTCATCTTGAACACACACTTTGCATGCTTGAGGGATTGAATTTGCAACAAAAGTTCATGAACATTCACCTTTATCGCCTTCTTGAGGAGGTGAATTTGAAGAGTTACTAGCTCTCTTTTGAAGACCAACAAAAATGTTCTTGTCCTCATGGCTGATACAACTCTCTTGTTTCACACATGTGCACTCAGGAACACAAACTTTGCATGCTTGAGGGATTGAACTTGCAACAAAAGTTGTTCTTGGAACTTTTTCCCTTGTCTCCTCAACTTTGGAATATGTTCCATCTTTCTGTTCATATCCAAGACCACAATACTTGGGTCTCTCCTCAACAACAATAGGCTCAACAATACCTTGTGCATGCTTTCCTAACCCTTTACCTTCATAGCCCATTTTTAACAATAACTTGGACCCTATTCCTCTAGTGTGATTTTCAAAAACACCAAAGCATTCATCTTGAGAGGAATTTGAAGAAAAACCAACATTACATGCCTCATGTTCATGCATGTACTTGGTAAGGGTTTCATTTGCCCCATGGAGTTGAGTCTCCATCTCATACAACTTTTCAAGAAGTTGGTGCTTCTCCTCCTTCATAGCCATCAACTGCTCTTGAAGGACAATGCTCTCTTTTATTTCTTCCCACAACTCTTGTACTATATCTCTCATGGTTACAAATGCCTTCAACATATCTTTGTCAAATAACTTGGTTAATGAAGATGTATGAGAACTATCAATGTTTGAAGCTTCCTCCATCCTTGCAAGATATCAAACTTCAACACAAAACTTGCACAAATACCAACAAATAAAACTCTAGCTATCAATGGCAATCACATGAGCAAAACTATGCTCTGATACCACCTGATCTGAAAATAGGGGGGTGACTTGTTTTGCTATGCAAGCACCCTCTACTCCATTAAAATAAACTTTTCAGGACCTTGCTCTATGTCAAAGTTGTGCAAGAGGTTTTATGTGTCAAGTTTAGGCTTCTTTTAAATATTTATGTGTGAGGTCTCTAAAAGGTTAAATGTTGTTTAAAGAAATACATAGCAAACATAACTTGTAGCAAATAAACCAACAAACTCACAACAATAACAAGATGATAAAGGAGTTCACCCCCAACTGGGCTACATCTCCTTGTGCCTCCATCAATGGACTAGGCTCTCTGGGATTAGTTTGTCAAAGATTCTTTTACAAGCTGCTTCTCAACTCCAATGGATTTACTAACTATAACATTGGGTTCAAAATACATAAAAAACCCAAAAATGACAAATAGAACTCTGAAAACGGATCATGGCTCATCCGAGCATGACCTCTTCTACATGTGGCCTTGAGCTTCCTTGTGGAAAAAACACCTGTACAAGTCCTCAAATTCCTCTGAAACCTATCCCAATGTGTTTAGAGCATAATAATTATCCAAAAATGACTATTCAGTCATAGAAAACAGACTTGGGCTCATCTGAGCATGGCCTCCTTCAATGGTGGCCCTAAGCTCCCTTGAGCTCCTGAAACTTCAATGGTGTAAAACCTGTAATAGAAGTCTCAAAATTCCTTTGAAAACAATGCCAATGGATTCATAACATTCAAAACCCCTAGTTGGTATTTTTCGGCACCTCATTTGGCCAAAAGATGAAGAAGTTAGGCCTCCTGCCATTTTCCTCCTTCAAGCTTGTTGTCTCTGGTTCACCAAAACACACATGTGTGTGAGTAACTTGGCTTCTGGGTGTTT
Organism: Picea glauca; assembly: GCA_000966675.3. Classification (NCBI taxonomy): domain Eukaryota; kingdom Viridiplantae; phylum Streptophyta; class Pinopsida; order Pinales; family Pinaceae; genus Picea; species Picea glauca. The sequence continues at coordinate 834,398 of JZKD02S1392618.1, forward strand.
CCCGTGCCTAAACCCAGCACATGCACCGTTTCCAAAATTCATGCCATAATGTAGCACCATTAGCGGACCTATCCCCCAATTCACAGAGGTGTTGGACGCATGGGGGACCATATGGCCACGTCCCAGCGCGAAATAAGGGTCGTTAGCAAGAATGAACCTAGACGCGCCAAGTGTCGAGTGTGTGGACTATCCGTTTGAAAAATTCCCGTGTGAAAACTCTGTGTGGCAAAGGGTCACATGGTAGGGGTTATGTGATCGGGGGTTGGGGCTAATCCCCAGCCCGGACGCACCCCAACTCTTCATATGTTTGAATTTAAATATAAGCCAACACAATTATATAACAAGAAATAATGTGTGGTGCGTCGGTTGATTGACCCTTGCCAAGAATTTGGAGTATGTTGGAGGTCCGAGGTTCGAACCCCACGTACTCCACAATAAAATTTTAACATACCACAACAGGGTGCCACGTGGCAGCCCAAGCCTAGGCCACATGGCACCATACCATTTGCCAAAATGATGCCACGTGTCACAATATCATTCGTCCACGTGTATGCCAATAAATGATTTCCACGTCATCATACGATCATGCCACATCATCATGTCCAATCAGCACTTGCCACATCATCACTACCACGTGTGCATTTGTACCCCTGCCACGTCAGACTGTACGGTCAGCAAAAAAATTTTGCCTGTTTGGAAAATCGAACATATTGTGATATCTCACTCATCCGATGTCCGTTTGACCCCGTTTGAAATGCGTTGGGTTCGTGACGACAAGGGCTACACACCTGTTTATTTTGAAGCGATTCTAAGCACTTTGATTTTTGGGCTAAAATTTGACCCCTGGTCAAGATTCTGATCAATGAGTGCCACGGACAACTCAATCGTCGAGGCATGGTTGGAGATCTAGACAATGTGCTTCATGCTTCATGATTTTTACCTCCAGCACGAAGGTCTGCATGCGGTCTTCAGCTAAAGGGGAGCACTCTTCTAAGGTGGAAGGCGCTCCTACCTCAGCTAAACATGGTCGTCAAAGTTGTTTTATGGGAATGGTTCGATGAACAGTTCTGGGAGAAGTAATTGTCAGAGGAATTCATTGAGCACCAGCTAGATGAGTTCTGCACCTTACGACAAGGGGTCGTACGGTGCCAGATTATGAGATCAGATCTATAAAAATACTTTGGTATGCCCCGCATTTGAACATGCAAAGGCTAGAGGTCAGGAAGTTCGTGTGTGGCCTTAACTCCAGCTTCATGTGAAGGCGAGGGTCTAAATTCTTCGACGTTGCACGATGCAGTCCAGTAGGCCTCTTAGCTGAAGAATAATTTACCGCGGAAGTTAGGGCAGGACCCCTGCAAGACCATCTGGACTGTCGACATATGGTGCGCAGCAGCATCAGACGCCAACCAAAAAAGACATTTTGGTATCAAGATACATCTCTAGAACCCTTGTTTACAGCACCATGACGACGGGTTCCTCAGCAGATAATTCCCTACAGGGGACTATCGCTTCAACAACAACAACAGTTGGGCCTATTCAGCAAAACAAACCAAGGTTTCAGGATGGTGGGCCAACAACTACTACTTCAGGGACCCGGAGTACTAGACCGAAGACTGGATGTTGGACATGTGGAGAGCCACATTACCAACGTGATTATCTAGTTGAGAGGGCCAGAGCGACCGAGTCAACATGACACACTATCGTTGTGAATATGGGCAAGGCACATAAGATTCATGATCGCGGTGAATAACCACCAGGCCGAGCACCAGTCCACTATGCTCGAGGCATCAAGTACCATCGCCAACCAAACTTTTAGTATTTGTTAGATCCTGGTGCTACAGAGAGATATATTCCTAGTACCGCGTTGAAGGTATTCAGGTAAAGGCATTCGACAGGATGAGCTTAAATTCATCGAAATGGCTTCGGGTACCAACTGGATAGCTAGAGGAAGGGGTATGAACTGTCACTTTAACCTAGGGAATAGTGTAACAAAGTCCGAACTAAACGTCACGATCCTAAGATATTATGACAATGTGACTAGTATCGGCTGGTGGGAAATCGCATGATGCGATGCTCAACGGTAAGATGAAGCAGTTGAGATGGACCAATGTTGAGGGAAAGAGAAGTGTGGTTTTAGGAAGGAACCAGGGAGTATCCTTGAGGATCATTCTTCCCTACAACTACAGAAAAGCATGTGCAAGGATGCAAGTTATATGCATTCTTGGTGCTGAACGACTAGGGCGTGGCGAAAGGATTAGATAACCTTCCGATAGTACGGGAGTTAGCAGACGTGTTTCTAGATGATTTTCCATGGTTTTCGCTCGAAATAAGACTAGAATTTATCGTCGAATTGAAGCCTGGAACCCAACCGATAGCAAAAACGCCTTGTCTTATGTTGACACCTAAGTTATAGGAGTTGACCATGCAATTGAAGAGTTGTCGGACCTGGGACTTTTACGTCCAAATGTGTCGTCGTGAGGCGTGCCTGTTATTTCCTACGAAAGAAGGAGGGGTCATGGAGACTCTGCATTTACTATCGTCTATTGAACAAAGCAACAATCAGGAACCAATATCTGTTGCCAAGAATAGACGAGTAATTGATCAAATGAAAGGCACGACGGTGTAGTCGAAGATTGACTGTAGATCTGGATATCACCAGTTGTGATTTGAGGGGAAGATATTCCTTAGATGCTTTCAAGACGTGGTTCAGACACTACGAGTTTACCTTTTTGACTGACAAACACCCTAGGATATTCATGAATTGATGAATGGGGTGTTCCGCGAATACTTGGATAAGTTGTTCAAATATTCATTGATGATATTTGATATATTCTTAAATGATGGATGAACGTGACGAACTTTTGCGCCTGGTACTATAGTGTCTACCAAAGAACAAATTATTAGGGAAACTGTTGAAATTCTCTTTTTATCAATCGAAGAATCATTATAGAGGGCATGTTACCTCCAGTGAAGGTATCACTGTGGATCCAGTAAAGGTAGAGGTTATTATGGAATGGCCTGCACCGACAAATGTCCCAGAAGTGCTTAGCTTCATGGGTTTAGTGAGATATTATCGATGGTTCGTCGAGGGGTTTTTGAATATAGCAAATCCGATTACGGAATTGTAGAAAAAGAACAAGAATTTTGTGTGGACAGAGAAATGCATGGAAGCATTTTGAAGGCTCAAGGAGCTGTTGACGACAATGCCTATACTAAAAGTCTCTAACCTGGATGAGGACTTCTTGGTATGCACTGACGTATCCAAGGAAGGCTTAGACGAAGTCTGAGACAAGACGGTCTAGTAACGCTTACATCTAGAGGAAGTCAAGGAAGCATGAGGAGAACTACGCGACACACGATTTGGAGTTGTTAGCAATAGTGTATGCCCTGAGAGGGTGGAGACACTACCTAATTGGATGGAAATTCGAACTAAAAATGGACCACTGTGGTTTACAACACTTTTTTACGCAAAATGACTTGAACACGCACAAGGGCGTTGGTCAGAACTTCTTATCGATTACGATTTGAGATTTCCTACTTAAAAGGAACAATGAACAAAGTGGCAGACGCATTGAGTCGGAGACCACATGTATTTTCAGTGATACCTCTTCAAACAAATCTATGTGAAAATATTCTAACTACAACGTGACGTTGACTAGTATAAAGAAGGTAAGGAATTTTTTTTGGCAAGACACAATGTGGTACCAAAATTGAGGGATATACTGTGGACAATGATGGATATTTGAGATGTAATAAATGGATTTATTTACAGCCCAACAACGAATTGAGAAGTTTTGATCTGATGAGAAGCTCATAGAGCAGTGTACATGGCTCGTCCAGGAGTCATGAAGATGAGTACCAACCTTAAGGCCTTATTATTTTGGAAGGGATAAAGGCAGACATCGTCAACTGCATGGCAAGATGTCTAGAAGGTCAGCAAGTGAAGGGGGAACACAGACATCTAGTAGGATTGCTATGGCCACACGTTATTCTGGAATCAACATGGGAGGTCATTTCGATAAAATTCACTGTTGAATTGTTGTTGATGGTAAGGAGGCACGACTCGATTGTCGTGACAGTTGACACTCTGACGAAGATTTCACATTTTTTCCCTGTGCGTACTACGCATCAGGCGCGAGGCATAGCTAGATTTTATATCAGCAAGATTTTGAGACTACCAGACGTACCAAAGGAATCGTATCCAATCATGGATTCAGTGCTTGCAAGAGGATTTGGACAGGTTTCCCAAGAGGCCTTAGGAACACCATCATGTCCTTGAGATAGACAGGTTGACCGAAGGAACGAACCATTTTTGGAATAGTTTTTGTCATTGGCCGAGTTGCGTGCAACAACAGCCATCAAGGTACCATTATGATGGAACCATTGAGTTTCTCTACGGGCGACCGTGTTGGACGCCTTTGATCGAGGATAGACTCGAGGATGGGGTCCTGGTAGGACCAGAAACAATCCAAGAAATGGAAGAGCAAGTACAAATGATAAGAAAAAGGGTTGGAAGAAGCGCAAGATCAACATAAGGGTTTTGTCGATGCGCATCGCGTGACCATAATTATGAAAGGCCAAATGTCTAGCCATGCCTCATTCTTTGAGGCGTATGCATGATGTTTATCTTGTATCCGTGTGTGACTTAGGGTTAGTGATCCTACGCATGATATTGGCTAAGTTCTTGGCAGATGTTGTGCGAGGGTACACTCACAGCGGAGCCAATCCGCTTTCTGGACCGTCGCATTCCGCAGCTATGGCATCGAACTGTCGATCAGGTCAAGGTCCATTAGGAAAATTATAGTTCACACTCAGCTACCTGGGAGGACGCATATGATATGCGTCAACAGTTTCAAGTTTTGTTTGATAGCTAGACATATAGATATTGTGAGATACTTTATTTCGACACTTATATACTGCAAAACTTCAGGACAAAGTTTAAAACAAGAGGGGGTGTATGTAACATCCCGCTCTTGCACGCACCTGATGTGACTTATTCTTGTGGACACTTGTGTGCAAGTGATCTGGTTTACTATATGATTGACTAATTCAATTATGGAGCATGATGATGTTTGTGGATTTGATGATATGTTATTTTATGATATTTATATCGACATGTGCTATTGACTGGTTTTCCTGAGTGTGCAGGACTCTGGACATTTGAGGATGCCAATGGAATCGATGGATATCCTTGGACTCTAGATCGAGTCAAGGAGTGGACGGTTATGGTTTGAATGTTTTGATATTACATATGTGACATATGACTAGATATTATGATGTTGATTGTTATCGTTGACACGTTTCGTTGATGGATGCAGGCTGATGATAGCTTGCTAACTAGACTCACATTAGGAGTAAAGGGGTCATGCATGACAACCAGATATATTGAGGTAGAGGTGTGGCAGCAGCCCTGCCACAACCTACTAGCATTCCCTCCGTGGCTCGAACTGTAGGTTAATGATTACCTAGTTCGAGAGATCCACGATGTCGTGAGGGCAGACTGTGACATTCGCTCATGATTATTCTAAGGGGTGCGTAATAAGGCAGGGTCCTTATTCCTTAGAGGCCCTTAGTCTCCTACAAGGTCACCTGACGAATTATTGACTTCAGGGGTTTGACGACTACCAAAATCAGTCAAAAGGCGAGTGGCACCCTTGGAGCACGTAGTGCGTTTTGAAGGGAAAGTCGCACAAATGAAACAAGAATACAAGAGAGTGGCACCCTTGGAGCACGTAGTGCATCTTGAAGGGCACGTCGTGATTTTTAACTCTCGTAAGTTAATAAACTTAGTACCTAGAAAACTATGCCTCCTTAGGACCTGGTCGGCCTTAAAATGAATGATGGTATGAGTAAAGTTTAATAACTAATTTTCCCTTAAAAATTGTCACCAACCCTAGTGAATTTAAAACCTAGGTTTAAGTAGAACATGTGAACAAAAACAAACTAAATGGACATATAACAAGAGGGGGGGAGTGGGG
>JZKD02S1392619.1:0-13783 GCA_000966675.3 Picea glauca
CGCAAAGAATAAATTCATCGTTCATTTGAATTTTGCGACGAAAAAAATCAATGTTTGTGAAACATTGGTGTAGGCAGCTTATGAGACAATAAAAATGTGAATTGGCTGCCGACAGAGCGGTACATGAAAAAGACCCTCTGAATAACAACCAATGAGGAAAATTGCTGACAAAGGTGAGGAAACAACCAATAGGGTTAATGGCATCAAGGACACTGCATGAATTCCAATGTGTCAATAGATGTATTCTCGTCGAACACAAGGGAAGCCACCTCGTCAGTGACCAATGATGAAATGTCAACTGTTGGGTTCAATTTTACCTACCAATGAGGAAAGTAGGACCAGGGTGCACAATAGGACTACAACTTCACATGATTCTGAGACAAACTGAGGGTATGGCCGACATGCAAAACCAAGAGTTCTGAGGAATGGCTAACATAGGTTTATAGACATCCTTTGAACAAGAGCATGAGACATATGGAAGAATATGGAAGCATAGACTCAATGATGAAACTTTGAGATGCAAGAGGAATCAATCAAACTCTCCATAGGGAATGGAAGAATAACCAGTCAGAGGAGTAAAATCTATGTAATGAGCTCATCTTCCTAAGGTCATGTTGAACCCAAAATTATGATGACAAGTGGACTCAAAAATTTTGTGATATGTTCAAAGGTGACATGACTGCTGCCAATATAAGATAATAATCCCTTCCTACCCGTCTTTTTTTTTTTTCATAGTTAAATGAATGCTATGATACAGAGGAGGAAACAAGTGTCGCAATTAAGAAAAACTAGTTCCGGCAGTGGAACATACCTATACTCAATGCAAGGAGGTGCATGCGGGAGATGGATACTCAGGGGAATGTTTCTTCTTGGGAATAAGGTGTCAAGCTGAAAAGGATATAAACAAGGCTCTTCTTGGTTGAGGATGCAAACTACTGAGGTAAACGGCTTATAACACAAAAGCAAGAACTGGCCATATGCTCAATACTGCAAGCAAGGGCATGAGATGCAATTACAACTTAACACCAAAAATGTCCCTTTTTGTAATATTAGTCTACTTGGTTTGAAAAAGGGATAAACTTGAACCAAATAGACATTCTTTCAAATCCAATTTACGAGTGTGAAAGAGACAAGTTCACTCAACAATATTTTCGCTTTTTGAAAACGAGTTAGAAAAGAGCTTAAATTAAAATCGTTTGGGAGTCCTCTAGGTATAGGTAAGCATGTTTATGAGTAAGAAATGAGGTTCAAAATAAAGTCATGTGTTATCTATAAGGGACTCTCGGTCCTACTAAGAAAATCTCTGCATGGGCACCGAATGAAGCAGAGATTCTAACTAGGGTACCCATGTTTGGTAAGTCTCTACCATTCGATAATGACACTTCTAGATACAGATAGAAGGTTCATTGTTTCTATAAAATGGGTTCATACCTAAGGCATATGAATGGCAGTCATAGGACGATGCAAATGTGAATGATTTAATGGATACCTATCATATATGTTGAGTAATGGAAATACATGTCCAAAGTTACGAACGAGGTACATGGCACTGAAAACCGTAAGAACCCCTCGATAAAAATACAAAACCCAACTCAATCCACTATTGTATTAGTCCATTAGGCCATAATATTGTCTGAAACTATGCAAAGTGGGTAAAATTTTGCTATAAATAGTAAAAAAAACAAAATTTACTATACCATTTGTATTTTTTACCCAAATAGTGGATTTTGGACCAAATTACTTTTGAACTTCAACTGGTAATTGTGGAAGCTACGAGCGATGGAATCGATGACCGTCTGGAACAGGTAATTCCTCTTCCTCTCCTCTTTCTTTTCAGTGGATTAGGTTTTGTAATTAGGTTCCAATTTTTAAGTTATTGAGGGTGAAAACTAAAACTTTAGGTGTACATGGGCTACAACTCAGTGGACTGCTTGAGACCCATGGTGTACGACTGGTGCACCACACTACTGGCTAACATGAAGAGCTAGGTGACAGAATGCAAACATGGTAGTAAAAAGAACTTTGGGTTTTCTTCTAACTAGGGTACCCATGTTTGGTAATTCTCTACCATTCGATAATGACACTTCTAGATACAGATAGAAAGTTTTGTGTTTCTATAAAATGGGTTCATACCTAAGGCATATGAATGAAAGTCATAGGATGATGCAAATGTGCATGATGTAATGGATACCTATCCTATATGCTGAGTAATGGAAATACCTATCCAAATTTACGAACGAGGGACATGGCGCTGAAAACTGCAAGAATCCCTGGATAAAACTGCAAAAACCAACTCAATCCACTATTGTATTAGTCCATTAGACCAAAATATTGTTTGAAACTATGCAAAGTGGGTAAACTTTTTCCACAAATAGTAAAAAAAAAAAAATTACCATACCATTTGTATTTTTTACCCAAATAGTGGATTTTGGACCAAATTACCTCCGAACGTCAACTGGTAATTGTGGAAGCTATGAGTGATGGAATTGATGACCATCTGGACCAGGTAATTCCTCTTCCTCTCCTCTTTCTTTTCAGTGGATTAGATTTTGTAATTAGGTTCCAATTTTTAATTTATTTAGGGTGAAAACTAAAACTTTAGGTGTACGTGGGCTACAACTCAGTGGAGTGTTTGATACCCATGGTGTACGACTGGTACACCTCACTGCTGGCTAACATGAAGAGCTAGTTGGTAGAATGTAAACATGCTAGTAAAAAGAAATTTGGGTTCACTTCTATCTTGTGTAGCTTTTTCTTTGATGGAGTTCCAGGCTTGGGAACTAGAGTCGATATTATTTCACGTGGACCTCACGATCCAACCATGGCACAGTGGACCAAGGTGATGAGACAGTAGGGGGGAGGTAGGGTGACAACACTCTACAACAATGACCTCTTCTTCTGGTGGAGACAACAGTTCATTTCGCTGGATAAATACCCTTACACAAGGATCAATTTCAGAGGGAATCGTGACATGCCATTACCACCAAGGACTGCCTACAGAGACATAGGTATGTCAAAATTTTAAAAATATTTTATTTTTTTGTATTTTTGTATAGGAAAACAAAAATATTTTTGGATGATGTTAAGTACTAATTAGACATGTATGTGACGAAGAATTAGGTCCACGACAACCGAATGTACTTCCATGACATCGTCAGAGGCACCAAGGAGATGAGGCAGTGGAAGAGGATGTGGAGAGTGTCCTTCAAAATGTGTAGAGAAGCCTGTCTCGTTTGACACAAACGATTTCGATGGTTTGGGTGGAGGATCTGTCGGAGGCTATGCAGTGACAGGTGGTAGGCATTCCCAGTGCTTGGGTGCAACTCTTTTGGTGTCTCGTAAATGCCATAGTTTTCTATCATGACACTCATTCAACGCCACAGGCGTAGATTTCATGATTATTATATGACTGGTTGTATATGTATATTGAGGGTGTTAGCCCCAATTTTGTACTATAAACATCATATTTTTTGAAATATATATAAAAACATGGTTCTTCGGCTTTACTTATGTTACAATTTGTACATTGATGAGATTTTTTTCTTTTCTTTAGCTATGTAACAAATGCCAATATAAAAAAAAATTAGCATATGCATCAGATACATAATTAGAACTCCTAGGTATGTGATGATAAGTAATAAAATCAAATTGTCGTCCCAAAATTTGTACCCATAGGAATCGTCAGAGTAAAGTAGGGTCTGCACACGATAATTGTCGTTCAACTGACATACTACTAACTTGGATTCCAAGAGAACCTCCAAAGAGTGAATACCATGTGAAATGGCATCACACAAAAGTTCTATAACGACGCTATAATTGGCCACATTATTTTTGGATGGACCTAGGCATATGCCACCTCAAGACACCAGTAGACCCTTGGGTGAGTAAAAAACCCAAGCGATAGAAGCCAAGTTCTGTGTGTGACGACTGGCCCCGTCTACGAATCCTAAGTAGACCAAAGACTCTGTTGACATCTACCAACCAAGGGAAAACTCGATAAGCAAGTTGAATATAAAAATAAATGGAAAAGATATATACACTAAATTACATTAGTATAGAAAGAGTGGTGCCCAAGCTTGGGGCTCAAGCGTAATATATTTTCAAATGGATCCCATTCCTAGGCTCAGCCAACATGTTCCCTTCATAATATTCTAATTCATAGGCTCCTTTTTCTAAGACACGTAGCATGATATAGGGACTGTGCCACATGGGTTTGAACTTGCCTGCCCCCAATGGTTCTTTGGCTTGATCATATAAAAGGACCAAGTCACCCTCAACGTACAACTAAGGATAGAAATAATTATCATACTGGACCTTGACATGTATTGTATTCACTTCGATAGTCATAGAGGTGTCTCGATGCTTCTCATCTAGGATCTCTAATTGTACGAGGCGTCATTCGATATCAGAAGTATCAGGTAGGAGCGCAAATGCCAATATAATACAAGGGATTTCACATTCAATAGGTAAGATAAACTCCACACCATGTACTAACTGGAAAGGATAAAAAATGATGGTGGTCTTGACCGAGGTTCGATATGCCCAGAGTTCGGGATATATCATGATATCTCAATTAGACTTTCTCTGGCTAACAATTTTCTACAAAATGGTCTTGAGAGACTTGTTCATGGCCTCTACTTTTCCATTTGTCTTGGGGTACTAAGGGGAAGAATGACCATGCTTAAACCCTATCTTAGATGCTAGTTATTCCACCATTTCATTCTAAAAGTGACTTCCATGATCAATGACAATATCACTCAGGATTTCGAACCTGGCTATAATTTTATTGAATACAAAGAAGGTGAAAGTCTTCCTGTCATATTTAACTGTAGGCATAGCCTTGACCCACTTAGTAAAGTAGTCTATGGCCACGATAATGTGTTGATGCCCCCCAGCCAAAGTTGGGTTGCAATCCACAAATTCCACCCCCCACTTGGTAAAGGGAATGACAGTAATGACTGGATGGATAGGGGTTGGATGCGAGTGCAATTTCCAAGTGAACACCTAGCAAGGGTGAAACTTTTTAACCACTTCAACGCAATATTTAAAGATAGACTTCCAAAAATAAACGGCTCGCAAAATTTTATGGGTTGTCGCAAGCTCGGATAGATGACCACCACAAGCCCAAATGTTGTAGTCATTTAGAATAGACTCGGCTTCTTCGTGAGTTAAAAAACAACACAAGATATTGTCTACTCCTCGACGATACAGAGTGTCTTTGACACTAAGATAGTTCTTAGCTTGGTATCGTATACGTCATCGATCATCTCGTGAGAGATGCTGAGGGAACTTCAAAGTTTGAAGATAGAGAACAACATCTCCATACCAGGGTTCTGATGACGAGACAAGGAAAATGTGTTCATCTGAAAATGAATCAACATGAATAACATCCTCGCATAATTGTGGGAATTCAGATATTAACTATGCAAAGACTAGTGATTTATTGGATTTCGTAGAAGGGAAATCAAGATCAAACTCTTGTACGATGAAAATCCATTTTTTTTACTTTCTCCCTATAATATGCCTAGTAAGGACGTATTGAAATGGATTGACATTAGCAACCACAGTAGTTTTGAAAAGAAATATATAATTTCGTAACCATTGGAATGTGTGAACGGTAGCGAAAGCTATCTTTTCAACGTGATAATATTTGAGTTCAGAACCAACTAAGTTTCAACTAATATAGTAAATGAAATGCTCATAGAGCTCATCATCCTCCTAAACCAACACCATACCAATCGTCTCTTCAGATGTGACGACATAAAGCAAGTAATCTCTACTGTAGTCAGGAGACTTCAACATAGGCATCGATAACGAGGCTTTCTTCAAAGTATCGAAGGGTTCCTGGGATTGCTCATCCCAGATAAAAGGGGTGTCCTTCTTCAAGAGATGCATGAAACCCTTAGTAATATTGGCATAGTTCACTATAAACCAACGCAAAAAGTTAGCTTTCCCCTGTAAACCTTCAAGTTGTCAAATAGTGCGCGAGGGAGGAAATAAAAATATTGCCTCAACCTTTAATGGATCTACCATGATCTCAGTATCAGAGAATAAAAATCCTAAAACACAACCTGAACTAACACAAAAGATTCATTTATGAGGGTTCAACCAGATGCAATAATGGTGACATATTTCAAATACTAGTTGAATGTGCTTAGGGTGATCCACTCTCTTACGGGAATGAGTACAAAGATCATCAATATAGGATTCGACTATATTCTTGAGTTCATGAAATGCAAAGTTCATAGCATGTTGGAAGGTTGTTCTATCATTTTTAAGGCCGAAAGGAATCTTCCGATATGCAAAAGTACCCCAAGAAAAAATAAATGTAATCTTGTGTTGGTCCTCAGGTTGAATCTGAATTTAGTTATACCCTAAAAAATCCATCAATAAAAGAAAAAACTTCACTTCTCACACACTCGTCGAAAATATGATCGATGAAGGGTTTCGGGAAGTTTTATTTAGGACAGGCCTTGTTCAGGTCATGAAAATCCATGCACTCATGGATGGCTCCTTACTTTTATTCATATGAATAGGATTAGATACCCATTCAGTAAAGGGAACTGGGTAGATAANGAATTCCAATGTGTCAATAGATGTATTCTCGTCGAACACAAGGGAAGCCACCTCGTCAGTGACCAATGATGAAATGTCAACTGTTGGGTTCAATTTTACCTACCAATGAGGAAAGTAGGACCAGGGTGCACAATAGGACTACAACTTCACATGATTCTGAGACAAACTGAGGGTATGGCCGACATGCAAAACCAAGAGTTCTGAGGAATGGCTAACATAGGTTTATAGACATCCTTTGAACAAGAGCATGAGACATATGGAAGAATATGGAAGCATAGACTCAATGATGAAACTTTGAGATGCAAGAGGAATCAATCAAACTCTCCATAGGGAATGGAAGAATAACCAGTCAGAGGAGTAAAATCTATGTAATGAGCTCATCTTCCTAAGGTCATGTTGAACCCAAAATTATGATGACAAGTGGACTCAAAAATTTTGTGATATGTTCAAAGGTGACATGACTGCTGCCAATATAAGATAATAATCCCTTCCTACCCGTCTTTTTTTTTTTTCATAGTTAAATGAATGCTATGATACAGAGGAGGAAACAAGTGTCGCAATTAAGAAAAACTAGTTCCGGCAGTGGAACATACCTATACTCAATGCAAGGAGGTGCATGCGGGAGATGGATACTCAGGGGAATGTTTCTTCTTGGGAATAAGGTGTCAAGCTGAAAAGGATATAAACAAGGCTCTTCTTGGTTGAGGATGCAAACTACTGAGGTAAACGGCTTATAACACAAAAGCAAGAACTGGCCATATGCTCAATACTGCAAGCAAGGGCATGAGATGCAATTACAACTTAACACCAAAAATGTCCCTTTTTGTAATATTAGTCTACTTGGTTTGAAAAAGGGATAAACTTGAACCAAATAGACATTCTTTCAAATCCAATTTACGAGTGTGAAAGAGACAAGTTCACTCAACAATATTTTCGCTTTTTGAAAACGAGTTAGAAAAGAGCTTAAATTAAAATCGTTTGGGAGTCCTCTAGGTATAGGTAAGCATGTTTATGAGTAAGAAATGAGGTTCAAAATAAAGTCATGTGTTATCTATAAGGGACTCTCGGTCCTACTAAGAAAATCTCTGCATGGGCACCGAATGAAGCAGAGATTCTAACTAGGGTACCCATGTTTGGTAAGTCTCTACCATTCGATAATGACACTTCTAGATACAGATAGAAGGTTCATTGTTTCTATAAAATGGGTTCATACCTAAGGCATATGAATGGCAGTCATAGGACGATGCAAATGTGAATGATTTAATGGATACCTATCATATATGTTGAGTAATGGAAATACATGTCCAAAGTTACGAACGAGGTACATGGCACTGAAAACCGTAAGAACCCCTCGATAAAAATACAAAACCCAACTCAATCCACTATTGTATTAGTCCATTAGGCCATAATATTGTCTGAAACTATGCAAAGTGGGTAAAATTTTGCTATAAATAGTAAAAAAAACAAAATTTACTATACCATTTGTATTTTTTACCCAAATAGTGGATTTTGGACCAAATTACTTTTGAACTTCAACTGGTAATTGTGGAAGCTACGAGCGATGGAATCGATGACCGTCTGGAACAGGTAATTCCTCTTCCTCTCCTCTTTCTTTTCAGTGGATTAGGTTTTGTAATTAGGTTCCAATTTTTAAGTTATTGAGGGTGAAAACTAAAACTTTAGGTGTACATGGGCTACAACTCAGTGGACTGCTTGAGACCCATGGTGTACGACTGGTGCACCACACTACTGGCTAACATGAAGAGCTAGGTGACAGAATGCAAACATGGTAGTAAAAAGAACTTTGGGTTTTCTTCTAACTAGGGTACCCATGTTTGGTAATTCTCTACCATTCGATAATGACACTTCTAGATACAGATAGAAAGTTTTGTGTTTCTATAAAATGGGTTCATACCTAAGGCATATGAATGAAAGTCATAGGATGATGCAAATGTGCATGATGTAATGGATACCTATCCTATATGCTGAGTAATGGAAATACCTATCCAAATTTACGAACGAGGGACATGGCGCTGAAAACTGCAAGAATCCCTGGATAAAACTGCAAAAACCAACTCAATCCACTATTGTATTAGTCCATTAGACCAAAATATTGTTTGAAACTATGCAAAGTGGGTAAACTTTTTCCACAAATAGTAAAAAAAAAAAAATTACCATACCATTTGTATTTTTTACCCAAATAGTGGATTTTGGACCAAATTACCTCCGAACGTCAACTGGTAATTGTGGAAGCTATGAGTGATGGAATTGATGACCATCTGGACCAGGTAATTCCTCTTCCTCTCCTCTTTCTTTTCAGTGGATTAGATTTTGTAATTAGGTTCCAATTTTTAATTTATTTAGGGTGAAAACTAAAACTTTAGGTGTACGTGGGCTACAACTCAGTGGAGTGTTTGATACCCATGGTGTACGACTGGTACACCTCACTGCTGGCTAACATGAAGAGCTAGTTGGTAGAATGTAAACATGCTAGTAAAAAGAAATTTGGGTTCACTTCTATCTTGTGTAGCTTTTTCTTTGATGGAGTTCCAGGCTTGGGAACTAGAGTCGATATTATTTCACGTGGACCTCACGATCCAACCATGGCACAGTGGACCAAGGTGATGAGACAGTAGGGGGGAGGTAGGGTGACAACACTCTACAACAATGACCTCTTCTTCTGGTGGAGACAACAGTTCATTTCGCTGGATAAATACCCTTACACAAGGATCAATTTCAGAGGGAATCGTGACATGCCATTACCACCAAGGACTGCCTACAGAGACATAGGTATGTCAAAATTTTAAAAATATTTTATTTTTTTGTATTTTTGTATAGGAAAACAAAAATATTTTTGGATGATGTTAAGTACTAATTAGACATGTATGTGACGAAGAATTAGGTCCACGACAACCGAATGTACTTCCATGACATCGTCAGAGGCACCAAGGAGATGAGGCAGTGGAAGAGGATGTGGAGAGTGTCCTTCAAAATGTGTAGAGAAGCCTGTCTCGTTTGACACAAACGATTTCGATGGTTTGGGTGGAGGATCTGTCGGAGGCTATGCAGTGACAGGTGGTAGGCATTCCCAGTGCTTGGGTGCAACTCTTTTGGTGTCTCGTAAATGCCATAGTTTTCTATCATGACACTCATTCAACGCCACAGGCGTAGATTTCATGATTATTATATGACTGGTTGTATATGTATATTGAGGGTGTTAGCCCCAATTTTGTACTATAAACATCATATTTTTTGAAATATATATAAAAACATGGTTCTTCGGCTTTACTTATGTTACAATTTGTACATTGATGAGATTTTTTTCTTTTCTTTAGCTATGTAACAAATGCCAATATAAAAAAAAATTAGCATATGCATCAGATACATAATTAGAACTCCTAGGTATGTGATGATAAGTAATAAAATCAAATTGTCGTCCCAAAATTTGTACCCATAGGAATCGTCAGAGTAAAGTAGGGTCTGCACACGATAATTGTCGTTCAACTGACATACTACTAACTTGGATTCCAAGAGAACCTCCAAAGAGTGAATACCATGTGAAATGGCATCACACAAAAGTTCTATAACGACGCTATAATTGGCCACATTATTTTTGGATGGACCTAGGCATATGCCACCTCAAGACACCAGTAGACCCTTGGGTGAGTAAAAAACCCAAGCGATAGAAGCCAAGTTCTGTGTGTGACGACTGGCCCCGTCTACGAATCCTAAGTAGACCAAAGACTCTGTTGACATCTACCAACCAAGGGAAAACTCGATAAGCAAGTTGAATATAAAAATAAATGGAAAAGATATATACACTAAATTACATTAGTATAGAAAGAGTGGTGCCCAAGCTTGGGGCTCAAGCGTAATATATTTTCAAATGGATCCCATTCCTAGGCTCAGCCAACATGTTCCCTTCATAATATTCTAATTCATAGGCTCCTTTTTCTAAGACACGTAGCATGATATAGGGACTGTGCCACATGGGTTTGAACTTGCCTGCCCCCAATGGTTCTTTGGCTTGATCATATAAAAGGACCAAGTCACCCTCAACGTACAACTAAGGATAGAAATAATTATCATACTGGACCTTGACATGTATTGTATTCACTTCGATAGTCATAGAGGTGTCTCGATGCTTCTCATCTAGGATCTCTAATTGTACGAGGCGTCATTCGATATCAGAAGTATCAGGTAGGAGCGCAAATGCCAATATAATACAAGGGATTTCACATTCAATAGGTAAGATAAACTCCACACCATGTACTAACTGGAAAGGATAAAAAATGATGGTGGTCTTGACCGAGGTTCGATATGCCCAGAGTTCGGGATATATCATGATATCTCAATTAGACTTTCTCTGGCTAACAATTTTCTACAAAATGGTCTTGAGAGACTTGTTCATGGCCTCTACTTTTCCATTTGTCTTGGGGTACTAAGGGGAAGAATGACCATGCTTAAACCCTATCTTAGATGCTAGTTATTCCACCATTTCATTCTAAAAGTGACTTCCATGATCAATGACAATATCACTCAGGATTTCGAACCTGGCTATAATTTTATTGAATACAAAGAAGGTGAAAGTCTTCCTGTCATATTTAACTGTAGGCATGGCCTTGACCCACTTAGTAAAGTAGCCTATGGCCACGATAATGTGTTGATGCCCCCCAGCCAAAGTTGGGTTGCAATCCACAAAGTCCACCCCCCACTTGGTAAAGGGAATGACAGTAATGACTGGATGGATAGGGGTTGGATGCGAGTGCAATTTCCAAGTGAACACCTAGCAAGGGTGAAACTTTTTAACCACTTCAATGCAATATTTAAAGATAGACTTCCAAAAATAACCGGCTCGCAAAATTTTATGGGTTGTCGCAAGCTCGGATAGATGACCACCACAAGCCCAAATGTGGTAGTCATTTAGAATAGACTCGGCTTCTTCGTGAGTTAAAAAACAACACAAGATATTGTCTACTCCTCGACGATACAGAGTGTCTTTGACAATAAGATAGTTCTTAGCTTGGTATCGTATACGTCATCGATCATCTCGTGAGAGATGCTGAGGGAACTTCAAAGTTTGAAGATAGAGAACAACATCTCCATACCAGGGGTCTGATGACGAGACAAGGAAAATGTGTTCATCTGAAAATGAATCAACATGAATAACATCCTCGCATAATTGTGGGAATTCAGATATTAACTATGCAAAGACTAGTGATTTATTGGATTTCGTAGAAGGGAAATCAAGATCAAACTCTTGTACGATGAAAATCCATTTTTTTTACTTTCTCCCTATAATATGCCTAGTAAGGACGTATTGAAATGGATTGACATTAGCAACCACAGTAGTTTTGAAAAGAAATATATAATTTCGTAACCATTGGAATGTGTGAACGGTAGCGAAAGCTATCTTTTCAACGTGATAATATTTGAGTTCAGAACCAACTAAGTTTCAACTAATATAGTAAATGAAATGCTCATAGAGCTCATCATCCTCCTAAACCAACACCATACCAATCGTCTCTTCAGATGTGACGACATAAAGCAAGTAATCTCTACTGTAGTCAGGAGACTTCAACATAGGCATCGATAACGAGGCTTTCTTCAAAGTATCGAAGGGTTCCTGGGATTGCTCATCCCAGATAAAAGGGGTGTCCTTCTTCAAGAGATGCATGAAACCCTTAGTAATATTGGCATAGTTCACTATAAACCAACGCAAAAAGTTAGCTTTCCCCTGTAAACCTTCAAGTTGTCAAATAGTGCGCGAGGGAGGAAATAAAAATATTGCCTCAACCTTTAATGGATCTACCATGATCTCAGTATCAGAGAATAAAAATCCTAAAACACAACCTGAACTAACACAAAAGATTCATTTATGAGGGTTCAACCAGATGCAATAATGGTGACATATTTCAAATACTAGTTGAATGTGCTTAGGGTGATCCACTCTCTTACGGGAATGAGTACAAAGATCATCAATATAGGATTCGACTATATTCTTGAGTTCATGAAATGCAAAGTTCATAGCATGTTGGAAGGTTGTTCTATCATTTTTAAGGCCGAAAGGAATCTTCCGATATGCAAAAGTACCCCAAGAAAAAATAAATGTAATCTTGTGTTGGTCCTCAGGTTGAATCTGAATTTAGTTATACCCTAAAAAATCCATCAATAAAAGAAAAAACTTCACTTCTCACACACTCGTCGAAAATATGATCGATGAAGGGTTTCGGGAAGTTTTATTTAGGACAGGCCTTGTTCAGGTCATGAAAATCCATGCACTCATGGATGGCTCCTTACTTTTATTCATATGAATAGGATTAGATACCCATTCAGTAAAGGGAACTGGGTAGATAAAGCCAGCATTAAGTAGTTTTTCTACCTATGCCTTAATAGAAGGGGCCTTCTAAGGATTGACAGCTCTAAGACATTGTCGAACAGGCTTAGCATCTGGGTAATTTGTAATCTCATGTTTGACAATTCAAGGGTCGATTCATGGAAACTCTTCATATGACCAAGCAAATACATCTCATAATTCCTTGAAGAGTTCGATGTAGATCAGGATTTCTTCTGGCGAACAATATGCACCGATGTGTACATTTTCAAACTTGCCAGGGGTATGAAAGATATAAATCGTGATGGTAGGGGAGATACTTGCCATGTTTCCTTCGACATAAATGTTGTGCGTATCAAGTGGAAATTCGACGTGATCGACTATCTCATTCAAAGTAGATCTAAAGTCATCTTGTTCGATTCTAGCAAGCTCTGGGAGAAAATAAGATATATGATGCATATCATCCCAAGGTTTGTCAGAACCATTCATGGATTCAATGATAGCTTCATCTGAAGGAAAAGTCTCATTGACGTAGTCATGTAAAAAAGACGACAAAGTGTCCCACACGAGCTCCAAGATAGGATCCTCCTCATTCGTCTGCGAGGTAATATGATACAGATCGGTGGAAGAGTCAAGAACAACTTGATACACAATATTTGTTGTCAATAGTGGCATGGCCATGCCAGAATGTGATTGACCTTCACAAGACATCATCGAGGAAGGTAGTATACAAGGATCGTTAAAATAGAATGTGCGGAAAGGAATGGACCTCTCTGACGAAACGAGCCTACTAGACATGGTGTAAATATGGTGAACCGGTGCCCTAAGTCGAAGGTACCCATAAGGGGAGAATACATTCCATCATTGATATTC
>JZKD02S1392619.1:40712-59368 GCA_000966675.3 Picea glauca
GGGCGACTCATTGTGCTGCCAATAAAAAGAAAATACTTTTCCCTTCCTCTTTTTGGGGTATATTTGATTTTTTTGTATTTTTCAATAATTTTGGGAAAAGAATAAAAGAATGTTATGTTACAAAGGAGGAATGAGTGTTGCAAACATACAATTTTGAGGCGCAAGGACAAGATTGATGTTCAAAGAAATGAAACTCGGGAAAAATCCCTCCTGAGACCAAATGTGTCAAGACGGAGAGGCAAAGTGCTACAGGGCTTGCGTATAAGGCATGCTTCAGATGGTTCAATTGAGAGCAACATGGAGCCGACATTAGACCAAATACGTAGGTATGCAAATGCGGTTAACAAAACACACAATGATAACATCCTTTGATGTAAGTTTAATGATCCCAGAGAAGGTAAGCTCAGGGGTTTTTCATATTTAGAGAGTCTAAAAAACGTAAAATGAGACTCCACTGGGGTACCTTTTTCGAAGATAGTCTACTCGATTCGAAAAAGGGGTAAAATAGCACTGACAAGACATTTATTCAAAACCATTTTAACGAGTGTGATAAAGACAAGATCACTCGACCATTTTTCCATTTTTAAGGAGTCTGAAAAAAGCTTAACTATGGACTCCATCAGGAATGTTCTTCTGGACCATTTTAACGAGTGTGAAAGAATAACATCACTCGGCGATCTTTTCAATTTTAGGGAGTCTAAAAAGAGCTTAACTATGGACTCCGTGGGGGTTCCTTTTTCGTAAATTTAGTCCCTATGGCCCGAAAAAGGGTTAAAACTATGCCTAAGAATACTCTTCCAGAGATTTGATGCCTCTAGAGTATACCTTGTTTGTACAATTGACCATCCAAACTGAAAAAGGGGTAAACTATCATCGGATAGACGTGACTTCAAATTTCAGTTTAACGAGCGTGAAAGGCCACAAGATTGCTCGAAAATCTTTTCATGTTTAGAGGATCTGAAAAGGGATTAAAAGAAGACCTGTTATGTTTTGGGAGTCTCGTGGGTGAGGTCAAGAGTGATAAAGAGTCATGCAAATGAGGCTCAAAAATCGTAATCAGGAAAAACTAAAAGACCTCCCAAGCCTACAGTCATTAGTGACAACATGGACACCATAACGCAACCAAGATCTACCTAGGGCATTAATGTTCTGGTAATATCTACCACCAAATCGTGACACTTCTAAAGGAGCAATGATGGTTCTGTGTCGTAACCTGGTGGGATCGATCCTATGGCAAAGGGATAAAGACAAAAAGTAGGGGTGGAAACCTAACTTATATGCTTAAGTTGGCTATCTGACATTTTTCCCCATGGACCGTCAAATGTGACCCAAAACTCCAAAAAATGTCCTGATACCCGATCGTAACCTTCCAAATCAACTCCTGAATCACTCTAAATGGTTTTCAATTCAAAGAAAATGATAAGGGGGCCCAAAAAAGTGACCAAAAAGGGCCAAAAAGTCTATAAATAGAAGTTGGTAGCTCATTATCACCATTCCTGATTTGGAAATTGACTCTGGAGAAAAAAAACCCTTTGATAAAAGAGGTGATTCTGGGAGCTACAGTGGACCAAACGACCATCTATCTGGACTAAGTAAGTATAAACTAACTCCTTTTTCTTTTTAAATATTTATTTATGCATTTAATTTGGTTTCTTGGGGGGGTGTCGACCTTTAAAAGGTTGGCCCTAGGTCCACATGGACTACCCTCTGACAGCCCACGTGTACACTTACTCTGTCTGATGCAAGAGCATGTGTACATGTGATTGTCATCACAACAACCCACGTGGACCCTCCCATGAGTGCAAAAAGGTTTAAAAAGCAAGGCCTAACCCTCTAAAAAAAATCCCATGTGCAGGATGTATGTGCAATGGAGAGAATGAGAGAACGAAGATATTAGCGCACTAGTTGGGGAAGACCCTAACGCTGTGGTAGTGTTAATGCAATGTGGCTTGCTCAATTTTTTTCTGTGTCCTTTCATGAGAGCACAACCTAGGCTACTAAATGCCTTGGTTGAATACTGGCACCCTGACACAAAAGATTTTATGTTAGAGGGGTAGTCACTAGTGCCCACTACAGAGGATATATACTATTTTACTAGCCTCTCCAGGAGAGGGTAACCAGTCAATTTCAGGACATTTCCTTTGGGGCCTCATAATATATCAGAATTGATAAGACTTTATTATGAGGATGGTACAGACTGATCGAGCTCGCAGGTGCCAATAAGCAGGATCATTGATTTATCACTGCAGGTGATTTTGTTGCTTATTGGGTGGATGACTGGTTATGTGGCTCTACATCAGGCGTCCCATGCATAGATGAACTGTCAAGTCCAGTGCTTAAATGAATAGATATTTGACTAGAGCACTACATTGTTGGATTGTATGAAGAGGCAACTAACAGATTGTCGGTTGCGAATGTAGAGGAAATTTGGGCTCAGGATGATTCTATGCTCTTTATTCTTTGAAAGGGTTCTTAGTTTCAGTCCTTGAGTGGTGGTACGAGGACATCAGACCTCTCTTCCTGTGGTTTGCAGATGGGTAGTGTTGCTACCACGACAGGGTGGTGGAAGGACCAATGAGTCCTTTGATGATGACTTCTTTCCTTGGTTGTCGTGGTAGATCCCACCCATAGAGGATTATTCTTATGCTGGGATTGATTTCTCGATAGATCCTGAGATTCATGTACCTCCAGGCGAGGAGCAAGGCAAGATGGGTAAGTTTGCATCATTTTATTTTATTTTGAAACATATGTGATATTTATGTTGTTTTTTTTTTTTATATATCATTTTTTTTATACCAAAGTATTTGACAGATACATGTCTATTGTGTGTATATGTGGGACCCTCAGGACCTACGGATTATGCGAGGAATAGGCGTCATCCTCTGCCAGGGGTCGCACCTGTCCCAGCAAGGGGACCAACAACAATAGGAGAGCTTCCAGCCAGTGAGGCTGAGAGGGTTTTGAGACGAGTTGAGAAAATTTTTACCTCACTCACTCGCACCATCCCTATGGTAGAGATTGAGGATCYGCCACCATCCATGCAACCTCATGTAGTGGGGGCACCATGGACGTGGGTCYGACTATTTCGGCGTTTGGAAAACAYTGTTGATTATTACAACAGGGCCCGCAGGCCCTAACCTTAGTTAGTATAGACTTTGATAGCTCCACCTGTATATATTTTTTGAGGGCATAAGCCCCATGACTCATTACTGGTCATATTTTTGAGGCGCTTGCATCCACCTATGTACTCTAATGATTATGATATTATATATGGATTTTTATGTCTTTTTGTGTCTTATGGATCATATTTKCCTTTAAAAATGTATTTACATGTTTWTGYGTATGTCTTTTTATATGTGTGCGAGATGCCAGTCTAAAATTTGATTAKCTAGAGTATCTATAACTTGGMTTAATCTCCTAGGAACATGAAAAAATGTAATATAATCAAAGCTTCATTCTAAGAGACGTACCCTAAGGAATCGCCGGTGTAAAGTTAGATCATGAACATGCCAGACTCTATTTAACTGAGACACAACCAGCTGAGCATCTAAATAGACCAGAAGATGAGAGATACCAAATGACAGGGCATCATGAAGCAACTCAATAACTGCACTATACTCGGCGACATTGTTTGTGGTGTCACCTAAGCATATACCTCTGGAAGATAATAATTGGCCTTGAGGTGTAAAAATTACCCAAGCTGCGGAGGCAAGCCTCCAAGTGTGCTGGCTAGCACTATCTACATACCCAATGAACACCTCTGATTCACTTGACATCTGCCACAGTGACAAAAGATAACATCAAAATGACATGTCCATAATACTAAAAGAAACCAGAAAGTAATAGTACAAAGACTATACATATGTTACAAAAAGTTACCCAAGGTGACCTACCTATGAGTAATACTTCTTGAGGTAGAGCCCATTTCTAGGCTTTGTCAAAGCATTTCCCTCAAAGTCGACCAGATGATAAGCGCCCTTTTTTAGAACCTCTTTTATTATGAAAGGTCCGAACCACACGGGTTTGAATTTTCCTACCCCCAGGGGGTCCTTATCTTGGTCATAGACCAGAAAAAGGTCACCTTCAGAGAAAATACGAGGATGAATTGATCGATCATACTGACACTTGAATTTTTGTTTGTGAGCCTCATTGGCCAAGGCTGCATCACAATGCTGCTCATTGAGCTGCTCAAGGTATAATAACTATTCTTCAAGTGGAGAAGTGTCTGCAAATAATTGTACTGCCAATTTTAGGGATGGGATCTGACATTCTATAGGAAAGACTGCTTCCAACCTGTAAACGAATTGAAAAGGTGAGAAACCAGTTGTAGTCTTAACAGACGTTCGGTAAGCCCATAATGTCGAGTATAACATCAAATTCCAATTTGACTTGGCTGAGTTGATCATTCGTTGTAGGATGGTCCTAAGATATTTATTTAGAGCTTCCACCTGACCATTTTCTTGGGGGTAGTAGGGTGAGGAATGTTCTTGCTGCAACCCAAGATTTCATGTTAATTTGGTCATCATCTGGTTTTGAAAGTGATTGCCATGGTCAATGACAATCTCTCTCGGGACGCCGAACCTTACTATTATTTGGTTGAATAAAAAGAGAGTTGCAGTCTCTCCATCATATTTAAACGTTGGCATAGCTTCAACCCACTTTGTGAAGTAGTCTATGACTACAATGATATAACAGTGCCCCCTTACTGAAGGAGGGTTGAATGTAGTGTAATCAATCCCCCACTTTGTGAAGGGACCAACTGTGATGACAGGAAACATGGGAGAGGGATGTGCCCTCATCTTCTGAGAGAAGATCTGACACGGGTGGAACTTCTTGACTGATTCAATACAATCTTTGATTAGTGTTGGCCAAAAGTAACCTGCTCGTAAAATCTTTTGGGTTGTTTCCAACCTAGACAAATGACCACCACATGCTCCAGTATGGCAATCGTTAAGCACGATAACTACTTCTTCATGAGTGAGGCATCGGCACAGGATGCATTCTGCACCTCTTCGATACAATGTATCATCGAGTATGAGATAATTCTTAGCCTGATGGCATATACGACGACGCTCATCATGAGAAGCAGAGGTGGGGCACTTCAAAGTTTGGATATAGACAAGTATATCTCCGTACCAGGGATCCAAAGATGTGATAAAAAACATATCTCCTCTGATAGGAGACTCTTCGGGCATAACATCACCTGACTCAATCAGAAGTTCTGAGATGAGTTTTAAGAAGACCAATGACTTTTTGGATTTCCCTGAAATGAAATCTAAGTCAAATTCCTGAAGGACAACTATCCATCTACTAATCTTTCTGTCGATGACCCATCCTGTCAACATGTATTGAAACGGATTCACAATGGCAATGATGGTGTTCTTGCGAAATAAAACATAATGACAGAATCATTGGATAGCATGGAATGTTGCCAACACATGTTTTTTGATATAAGAATAATTTAGTTCCGGTCCAACCAGGCCTCGACTCAGGTAATAAATCACATATTCTGAGAGTAAATCATCCTCCTAAACTAATACCATGCTAATGGTTGACTCTACCGCAGCCAAGTATAATAGGAAGTCTTTGATATAATTAGGTGGCTGAAGTAGAGGGGCAGTTGTAAGGGTGTGTTTCAATGAAACGAAAGAACGTTGAGCTGCATCATCCCAATGAAAAGGAACGTCCCTCTTCAGTAAGCACATAAATCCATTTGTAATCTCAACATAGTTTGTGATGAAATGCCTCAAAAAGTTTGCCTTGCCCTGAAGACTCTAAAGTTGAAGGATTGTGTGTGGGGGAGGCAAATGAACTATTGCCTCAACCTTCAGAGGATTGACCATGATCCTTGTTTTTGACACTATGAAACCTAACAAACATCCTAATGTTATGAAAAAATCTCCATTTGTTTGGATTCAAGCGAATCTGAAAGTAGCGACATTGCTCAAAAATAAGTTTGAGGTGTGTGGGATCATCCATTCTCTTGCAAGATTGAAATGCTAAATCATCTAAATAGGTCTTGAATATATGCTTGAGATCATGGAAAGCAAAAGACATGGCCTGCTGGAAGGTAGCTCCAGCATTCTTGAGACCAAAAGGCATCTTATGATAGGCAAATGTACCCCATGGACAAATGAATGCATTTTTGTGTTCATCTTCGGGTTTGATTTGTATCTAATTATATCCCAAAAAAACATCCATGCAAGAAAAGGCCTCACAACCTGTACATTCATCAATTATCTAGTCAATGAATGGTGTGAGAAAATTATCTTTTCGACAGGCCTTGTTCAAATCACGGAAGTCCGTGCATACACGAATCATGCCCTGTTTCTTATTGACCGACACAGAATTTGACACCCATTGGGTCAAATTGATAGGATATATAAAACCGTCTTTTAGTAGTTTCTTGACTTCAACCTTAATGGTTGTTTCTTTCCTAGGATTAACTAGACGAAGCTTCTGTTGAACAGGCTTCACATCCAAATAAGTTGTGATTTCATGTTCGACTATTTTTTGATCAATGCCTGGAATTTCCTCGTAAGACCAGGAAAAAACGTCGTGAAATTCTTTAAATAGATCCATGTAGATTTGAATCTCTTCGGGGGAACAGTCAGCTCCAACGAAAACATTCTCCACAATGCCAGGGGTTCTAGAGATATTAATCGGTATAGTTTCAACGATAGTTTCCATATTACCCTTGACATAAACCTCATGTGTAGCTAAGGGATTAATAGGACAAGACCTATATCCAGTCATAGTCAAGGTGAATTCTCCTGCTTCAATTATGCTTAACTCTAGGAGGAACTATGATCTGTGATGGAGATCATCCCAGGGTTTATCCAGACTAGTCATTGCTTCAATTATTGCTTCATCGGAGGGAAATACTAAGTCTAATGAATCAGTATCAAAAAGAGAGCCTTAAGCCCAAATAGGCTCTAGGATCAGATCTAACTCTTGTGTAGGAGTTGAATCTATGTTGGTCAAAGCTTTCCAAACTAAAGAGTACACTACTTCGACTACAGACAAGGGCATGGACATGCTAGGGGGCCTTGTCCCTTCCATCATGGTTGATGGGGAAGGAAGCATCCATGGATCATTGAGGTAAGTCATGCGAAATGATGAAACTTGGAAAATATCAACCTTATGGTGGTCTGATATGAACTTGACATTGCCTTGAGGGGGTAGGTAATCGAAGGTACCCATCAGAGATGGCCACAAACCAACTCCTACATTAGCGATGCCCAGTTGGGGATGATCAATCATCAGGACCGTGGATGGCCCCAATGAAGGGCCGGGTCTGGAGAAGAATAATTGATCAATGGTCACAATCCGACCCTCGTGTGGAAATAACAAGACCCGAAAAACTGTAGCAACCACTTCTTGCATAGGATAAGTCTAACTCCTTCCTAACAAGAGATTGTGGTCGAGGGATGCGTCAACTACTTCTACCTTGATGCACATGGTCTTCCCTCCTAGCTGCACGGGGAAAGAGGGAATGATGCCATGTGGTCGAAATGAACGACCATCAAAAGTAGTGAGAAGAGTAGGCGACGGAGACAAAACAGGATGGCCAGTGGCCTTCCAACATGCCCACGACATGACGCATGTCGAGGCACCCTCATCAACCACCGTGCAGAAAATGTTCCAAGTAAAATATTTCATGGGGAAAGCCACTACTATATGAAACGCTACATGGTAAGGCAGATGAGGTTTTAAGTCAGTTGTATCCAGCATGATTGTACCCGGATTACAAGTCTCGATAGATCCTAAAGCGGCTAACAAATGTTTCCTCTGGGAAGGGAAGCCTTGGAGGACCTCCAAAGCATACATCGCACAAGGGGTTTGAGACAAATCCTCCACCACAGAATAGTTCTGGGCAGCCCTTGCATTTGGGTTGTGAGAAGATTTCTTAAATGCACCTTTTGGGATGCATGTCATTGTTTTTCCCAAAGTCTTCTCGATATGGAGAGGAAGATATGGGATTTCAGCTTCTTTGCCCTTCTCAAAAGTGCTTGGTTTACTGTAGTCATGTGCTCTAGTCATAATAAAAGCATCACCTTTCATCATATACACATTCGCGGATGCAGTATTATTCGAAGACGAAGAGGGTCCTTGACTGCCCCCTTCCGCGCTTGTAGAGGCTTGGGTTAGGTTTTTCCCATGTTGAAATGGATTGGTTAACACGGCAGGTTGTTGCTGTGTCACAAACGTTTGGCCCTCTGCAAGCCAGGGACATTGGTGGGTCGGGTGGTATTCCATGCACAGGATGCATGCATACCTCATCTTTTGTTTCTCAGTGTTGCCCCCGCCAGCATTATTAGTGGGTTTCTTATCCCCCTTACCCTTCTTTCATTGTTTTTTCTTTCCTTTGGGCTGTTGGTTGGCCTTTGGATTTGTCGATTTCACGTTGTGTACATCCAACGTTTGGGTAGGGGGAGCAGCCGAAATAGTTGTCTGGTTGGCCATTGTGTTTTGTATGGACAATTGCCACAATTTTTTCATTAGTTGTTCAGTAGGTTGTGTTTGTGTTGAGCCAACAATACCATCGACATCTGGTCCCACTCTCTATCTGGTTTTATCAAGTATTGAGCATGGCGCATCTGGCAAGATATTGTATAATAAACTGGACTGAGAGTAGATTAGCTCAAGCTGTCGAGTTCTCATGATGGCATCTTCTTCGGAAAACACTCCCAACGTTGTGACATCTTTGGATAACTGAGGGACCAAAGACTTAAGGAACCACTCAAGAAGGAATGTTGGTGGGACTGGCACCTTAATTAAACTCTTTCGGCATCTCCATTCTAGGATGTGATTAGAGATATGGTCTGCTTTTGTCTGTGCGAAATTGGCCACCAATTATGTGCCAGCATCGTATCTTACAGGTAATTGGAAATCGTTTAGGAAAGACATTGCCAATTTTCCGAAGGAAGAGTATCTTGAGCGGTCGAGCTCAATGTACCATTTCACAGCACTCCCAATGAGAGTATGTTGAAACAATCGAAACTATACAGAGTCATATTTTAACAAATTAGACGAGCACCAAAGGTGAAAAGTAGTCACATGATCTCTTGGATATTCATTAAGCTTTTCCTCAAACTTTGGTATGTCTGAAGGAAACTTCGTCGGCATAGGGGGCTAATGCGGATCATGATAGATAGGGTCATTCAACAACCTTGTCAAGTCTGGAAAATGCAAGGTTGCCAAGAAAGGTAGTTTGGGTTTTTTGTGATAACCATGGAAAAAGGGACCTGGAGTTTGACTGGCACTAGGTTGCCAGGAAAATTTTGGTTGTTGGCCTGGGTTTTGGTAAAATCCATGGCCATGACTAGCGTATGGATTATGTGTGTGAGGAGACATCATCAGATGATTCCCAAAGTAGGACATAGATGGTTGGGCATGCATTACATTCAGAGGACTTTGGGAAGGGTTTCCCCATGTTGATCCCATGGGCATAGGCATAGCACCCTGTCTGGGGTTCCATTGGTTGTGAAAATAATTTCCTGAGATCAACATTCCTGATGAGGGAACTAATCCTTGCCAAGAATTCTAAGGTCCTGATGTGGAAGAAGTTCCTGGGTTTTCCCCTTGTGCAAGAATAGTACCCTACATAGGAATAGGTTTTCCATAACCAGGGTTGCCCCCAGTCGAAAAAGAATATGATGAGAAAAAATTGTTACCAAATGAACCGAATAAATAAAATGGTGTTGAACCTATCGACATATTATGAGAAGGTGGTCCTTGACTCCCTGCTCCAAATAAACTATGGTGTGTGGGTGGCCCAGCCGATTGCTAGTGGGTGCCACTGAGCGAAGGGGATGAAGCAGGTATATGACCTCCCCCATAAGGGAAAGTGTTAAAAGGAGCTGAAGTGCCCCCCATGTGTCCTTGAAGAGGACCATTACAACTCCCTACCCCCATACCTAAAGTCTGTAAAGTGGAGTAGGAAATTACAGGACTTGTACCTGAGTTAGGCATCACGTATGAGAACGGAGGGCCTGTCGCAATCGGTGTGAAAGGGGCAGTGGCCGCTGCCATAGATAGGATTGGACAACTACTCAAGGTAGAGGTGTTCGAGACCATGGTGGCTTGGACTGGTGACGGTGGGTTAGGAGGTGGAATATCCCCTGTGGTGACAACCATAGTGGGAGTTGAAGAATTCCCGGAATAAGTGGCAGCATTTGTTTCCATTGCTATGTGCGACACTGTCTGGCACTCGTAAGGGTGAATCTGTATGATGATGGGTGCCAAAATATCAGTGGTTGGAGTTTCGTATGGACCAACATATTTCGCTCCAAGGTCGAAAATGGTCATTTCCTCTAGATGTTGGTCGGGTACAGTTTCTTTTGACCCGGTCACTTCAAAAGATCGTTGTTGGTCTAGCTTTCACCTTAGTGGTGGCGAGGGTGGCTCCAGTGTAACCGGTGATAGGCCCAGAATCCTTCGTGACTGGTGGAGATCATGATCCTCCACTACATGAGAAGATAAAAGACACACTAGGGATTTCTATTCGTTCAAAAAACAACACACACTAAAAAGGTCCCTCTAAGATAAAACAAGCAAACACTAAACTAGTTGGAAGAACAATTACAACAACCAACACTAGAGCAACCTACCGATGCAAGTGAAACTCGAACACAGAAGAACCCTCTGGGTATACTCTGCAAAGTGTGGCCTGATGTTTGTGCAAGATACCAGATATAATAAATACGCAGAAAAAAAATAAAATGCTAGAAATGGTAGAATAATAGTAATATAACCAGCATAATCTCCACAATAACACAGAAATAATATGAGAGCAACAACTGAAATAGCACTTTGATTCAGAAATCAATGTTCACAGGCCTCTTCGAGGGGGAAACCTCCAGTCGAGCAGTGCTCTGATACAATAATCTCCAAGCTAGGGTTTTCATACCCTCAACCCTTATTTATACTAAATATGTCTATTAAGAGAAGCATCTAGAGGAAGATCCTTCTAGAAGCAGAAGCTTCTGTTAGGTCTTCTTACATCTGCCTTATTCTATTTTATTGAAAGNTTAATCTCCTAGGAACATGAAAAAATGTAATATAATCAAAGCTTCATTCTAAGAGACGTACCCTAAGGAATCGCCGGTGTAAAGTTAGATCATGAACATGCCAGACTCTATTTAACTGAGACACAACCAGCTGAGCATCTAAATAGACCAGAAGATGAGAGATACCAAATGACAGGGCATCATGAAGCAACTCAATAACTGCACTATACTCGGCGACATTGTTTGTGGTGTCACCTAAGCATATACCTCTGGAAGATAATAATTGGCCTTGAGGTGTAAAAATTACCCAAGCTGCGGAGGCAAGCCTCCAAGTGTGCTGGCTAGCACTATCTACATACCCAATGAACACCTCTGATTCACTTGACATCTGCCACAGTGACAAAAGATAACATCAAAATGACATGTCCATAATACTAAAAGAAACCAGAAAGTAATAGTACAAAGACTATACATATGTTACAAAAAGTTACCCAAGGTGACCTACCTATGAGTAATACTTCTTGAGGTAGAGCCCATTTCTAGGCTCTGCCAAAGCATTTCCCTCAAAGTAGACCAGATGATAAGCACCCTTTTTTAGAACCTCTTTTATTATGAAAGGTCCGAACCACACGGGTTTGAATTTTCCTACCCCCAGGGGGTCCTTATCGTGGTCATAGACCAGAAAAAGGTCACCTTCAGAGAAAATACGAGGATGAATTGATCGATCATACTGACACTTGAATTTTTGTTTGTGAGCCTCGTTGGCCAAGGCTGCATCACAATGCTGCTCATTGAGCTGCTCAAGGTATAATAACTATTCTTCAAGTGGAGAAGTGTCTGTAAATAACTGTACTGCCAATTTTAGGGATGGGATCTGACATTCTATAGGAAAGACGGCTTCCAACCTGTAAACGAATTGAAAAGGTGAGAAACCGGTTGTAGTCTTAACAGACGTTCGGTAAGCCCATAATGTCGAGTATAACATCAAATTCCAATTTGACTTGGCTGAGTTGATCATTCGTTGTAGGATGGTCCTAAGATATTTATTTACAGCTTCCACCTGACCATTTGCTTGGGGGTAGTAGGGTGAGGAATGTTCTTGCTGCAACCCAAGATTTCATGTTAATTTGGTCATCATCTGGTTTTGAAAGTGATTGCCATGGTCAATGACAATCTCTCTCGGGACGCCGAACCTTACTATTATTTGGTTGAATAAAAAGAGAGTTGCAGTCTCTCCATCATATTTAAACGTTGGCATAGCTTCAACCCACTTTGTGAAGTAGTCTATGACTACAATGATATAACAGTGCCCCCTTACTGAAGGAGGGTTGAATGTAGTGTAATCAATCCCCCACTTTGTGAAGGGACCAACTGTGATGACAGGAAACATGGGAGAGGGATGTGCCCTCATCTTCTGAGAGAAGATCTGACACGGGTGGAACTTCTTGACTGATTCAATACAATCTTTGATTAGTGTTGGCCAAAAGTAACCTGCTCGTAAAATCTTTTGGGTTGTTTCCAACCTAGACAAATGACCACCACATGCTCCAGTATGGCAATCGTTAAGCACGATAACTACTTCTTCATGAGTGAGGCATCGGCACAGGATGCATTCTGCACCTCTTCGATACAATGTATCATCGAGTATGAGATAATTCTTAGCCTGATGGCATATACGACGACGCTCATCATGAGAAGCAGAGGTGGGGCACTTCAAAGTTTGGATATAGACAAGTATATCTCCGTACCAGGGATCCAAAGATGTGATAAAAAACATATCTCCTCTGATAGGAGACTCTTCGGGCATAACATCACCTGACTCAATCAGAAGTTCTGAGATGAGTTTTAAGAAGACCAATGACTTTTTGGATTTCCCTGAAATGAAATCTAAGTCAAATTCCTGAAGGACAACTATCCATCTACTAATCTTTCTGTCGATGACCCATCCTGTCAACATGTATTGAAACGGATTCACAATGGCAATGATGGTGTTCTTGCGAAATAAAACATAATGACAGAATCATTGGATAGCATGGAATGTTGCCAACACATGTTTTTTGATATAAGAATAATTTAGTTCCGGTCCAACCAGGCCTCGACTCAGGTAATAAATCACATATTCTGAGAGTAAATCATCCTCCTAAACTAATACCATGCTAATGGTTGACTCTACCGCAGCCAAGTATAATAGGAAGTCTTTGATATAATTAGGTGGCTGAAGTAGAGGGGCAGTTGTAAGGGTGTGTTTCAATGAAACGAAAGAACGTTGAGCTGCATCATCCCAATGAAAAGGAACGTCCCTCTTCAGTAAGCACATAAATCCATTTGTAATCTCAACATAGTTTGTGATGAAATGCCTCAAAAAGTTTGCCTTGCCCTGAAGACTCTAAAGTTGAAGGATTGTGTGTGGGGGAGGCAAATGAACTATTGCCTCAACCTTCAGAGGATTGACCATGATCCTTGTTTTTGACACTATGAAACCTAACAAACATCCTAATGTTATGAAAAAATCTCCATTTGTTTGGATTCAAGCGAATCTGAAAGTAGCGACATTGCTCAAAAATAAGTTTGAGGTGTGTGGGATCATCCATTCTCTTGCAAGATTGAAATGCTAAATCATCTAAATAGGTCTTGAATATATGCTTGAGATCATGGAAAGCAAAAGACATGGCCTGCTGGAAGGTAGCTCCAGCATTCTTGAGACCAAAAGGCATCTTATGATAGGCAAATGTACCCCATGGACAAATGAATGCATTTTTGTGTTCATCTTCGGGTTTGATTTGTATCTAATTATATCCCAAAAAAACATCCATGCAAGAAAAGGCCTCACAACCTGTACATTCATCAATTATCTAGTCAATGAATGGTGTGAGAAAATTATCTTTTCGACAGGCCTTGTTCAAATCACGGAAGTCCGTGCATACACGAATCATGCCCTGTTTCTTATTGACCGACACAGAATTTGACACCCATTGGGTCAAATTGATAGGATATATAAAACCGTCTTTTAGTAGTTTCTTGACTTCAACCTTAATGGTTGTTTCTTTCCTAGGATTAACTAGACGAAGCTTCTGTTGAACAGGCTTCACATCCAAATAAGTTGTGATTTCATGTTCGACTATTTTTTGATCAATGCCTGGAATTTCCTCGTAAGACCAGGAAAAAACGTCGTGAAATTCTTTAAATAGATCCATGTAGATTTGAATCTCTTCGGGGGAACAGTCAGCTCCAACGAAAACATTCTCCACAATGCCAGGGGTTCTAGAGATATTAATCGGTATAGTTTCAACGATAGTTTCCATATTACCCTTGACATAAACCTCATGTGTAGCTAAGGGATTAATAGGACAAGACCTATATCCAGTCATAGTCAAGGTGAATTCTCCTGCTTCAATTATGCTTAACTCTAGGAGGAACTATGATCTGTGATGGAGATCATCCCAGGGTTTATCCAGACTAGTCATTGCTTCAATTATTGCTTCATCGGAGGGAAATACTAAGTCTAATGAATCAGTATCAAAAAGAGAGCCTTAAGCCCAAATAGGCTCTAGGATCAGATCTAACTCTTGTGTAGGAGTTGAATCTATGTTGGTCAAAGCTTTCCAAACTAAAGAGTACACTACTTCGACTACAGACAAGGGCATGGACATGCTAGGGGGCCTTGTCCCTTCCATCATGGTTGATGGGGAAGGAAGCATCCATGGATCATTGAGGTAAGTCATGCGAAATGATGAAACTTGGAAAATATCAACCTTATGGTGGTCTGATATGAACTTGACATTGCCTTGAGGGGGTAGGTAATCGAAGGTACCCATCAGAGATGGCCACAAACCAACTCCTACATTAGCGATGCCCAGTTGGGGATGATCAATCATCAGGACCGTGGATGGCCCCAATGAAGGGCCGGGTCTGGAGAAGAATAATTGATCAATGGTCACAATCCGACCCTCGTGTGGAAATAACAAGACCCGAAAAACTGTAGCAACCACTTCTTGCATAGGATAAGTCTAACTCCTTCCTAACAAGAGATTGTGGTCGAGGGATGCGTCAACTACTTCTACCTTGATGCACATGGTCTTCCCTCCTAGCTGCACGGGGAAAGAGGGAATGATGCCATGTGGTCGAAATGAACGACCATCAAAAGTAGTGAGAAGAGTAGGCGACGGAGACAAAACAGGATGGCCAGTGGCCTTCCAACATGCCCACGACATGACGCATGTCGAGGCACCCTCATCAACCACCGTGCAGAAAATGTTCCAAGTAAAATATTTCATGGGGAAAGCCACTACTATATGAAACGCTACATGGTAAGGCAGATGAGGTTTTAAGTCAGTTGTATCCAGCATGATTGTACCCGGATTACAAGTCTCGATAGATCCTAAAGCGGCTAACAAATGTTTCCTCTGGGAAGGGAAGCCTTGGAGGACCTCCAAAGCATACATCGCACAAGGGGTTTGAGACAAATCCTCCACCACAGAATAGTTCTGGGCAGCCCTTGCATTTGGGTTGTGAGAAGATTTCTTAAATGCACCTTTTGGGATGCATGTCATTGTTTTTCCCAAAGTCTTCTCGATATGGAGAGGAAGATATGGGATTTCAGCTTCTTTGCCCTTCTCAAAAGTGCTTGGTTTACTGTAGTCATGTGCTCTAGTCATAATAAAAGCATCACCTTTCATCATATACACATTCGCGGATGCAGTATTATTCGAAGACGAAGAGGGTCCTTGACTGCCCCCTTCCGCGCTTGTAGAGGCTTGGGTTAGGTTTTTCCCATGTTGAAATGGATTGGTTAACACGGCAGGTTGTTGCTGTGTCACAAACGTTTGGCCCTCTGCAAGCCAGGGACATTGGTGGGTCGGGTGGTATTCCATGCACAGGATGCATGCATACCTCATCTTTTGTTTCTCAGTGTTGCCCCCGCCAGCATTATTAGTGGGTTTCTTATCCCCCTTACCCTTCTTTCATTGTTTTTTCTTTCCTTTGGGCTGTTGGTTGGCCTTTGGATTTGTCGATTTCACGTTGTGTACATCCAACGTTTGGGTAGGGGGAGCAGCCGAAATAGTTGTCTGGTTGGCCATTGTGTTTTGTATGGACAATTGCCACAATTTTTTCATTAGTTGTTCAGTAGGTTGTGTTTGTGTTGAGCCAACAATACCATCGACATCTGGTCCCACTCTCTATCTGGTTTTATCAAGTATTGAGCATGGCGCATCTGGCAAGATATTGTATAATAAACTGGACTGAGAGTAGATTAGCTCAAGCTGTCGAGTTCTCATGATGGCATCTTCTTCGGAAAACACTCCCAACGTTGTGACATCTTTGGATAACTGAGGGACCAAAGACTTAAGGAACCACTCAAGAAGGAATGTTGGTGGGACTGGCACCTTAATTAAACTCTTTCGGCATCTCCATTCTAGGATGTGATTAGAGATATGGTCTGCTTTTGTCTGTGCGAAATTGGCCACCAATTATGTGCCAGCATCGTATCTTACAGGTAATTGGAAATCGTTTAGGAAAGACATTGCCAATTTTCCGAAGGAAGAGTATCTTGAGCGGTCGAGCTCAATGTACCATTTCACAGCACTCCCAATGAGAGTATGTTGAAACAATCGAAACTATACAGAGTCATATTTTAACAAATTAGACGAGCACCAAAGGTGAAAAGTAGTCACATGATCTCTTGGATATTCATTAAGCTTTTCCTCAAACTTTGGTATGTCTGAAGGAAACTTCGTCGGCATAGGGGGCTAATGCGGATCATGATAGATAGGGTCATTCAACAACCTTGTCAAGTCTGGAAAATGCAAGGTTGCCAAGAAAGGTAGTTTGGGTTTTTTGTGATAACCATGGAAAAAGGGACCTGGAGTTTGACTGGCACTAGGTTGCCAGGAAAATTTTGGTTGTTGGCCTGGGTTTTGGTAAAATCCATGGCCATGACTAGCGTATGGATTATGTGTGTGAGGAGACATCATCAGATGATTCCCAAAGTAGGACATAGATGGTTGGGCATGCATTACATTCAGAGGACTTTGGGAAGGGTTTCCCCATGTTGATCCCATGGGCATAGGCATAGCACCCTGTCTGGGGTTCCATTGGTTGTGAAAATAATTTCCTGAGATCAACATTCCTGATGAGGGAACTAATCCTTGCCAAGAATTCTAAGGTCCTGATGTGGAAGAAGTTCCTGGGTTTTCCCCTTGTGCAAGAATAGTACCCTACATAGGAATAGGTTTTCCATAACCAGGGTTGCCCCCAGTCGAAAAAGAATATGATGAGAAAAAATTGTTACCAAATGAACCGAATAAATAAAATGGTGTTGAACCTATCGACATATTATGAGAAGGTGGTCCTTGACTCCCTGCTCCAAATAAACTATGGTGTGTGGGTGGCCCAGCCGATTGCTAGTGGGTGCCACTGAGCGAAGGGGATGAAGCAGGTATATGACCTCCCCCATAAGGGAAAGTGTTAAAAGGAGCTGAAGTGCCCCCCATGTGTCCTTGAAGAGGACCATTACAACTCCCTACCCCCATACCTAAAGTCTGTAAAGTGGAGTAGGAAATTACAGGACTTGTACCTGAGTTAGGCATCACGTATGAGAACGGAGGGCCTGTCGCAATCGGTGTGAAAGGGGCAGTGGCCGCTGCCATAGATAGGATTGGACAACTACTCAAGGTAGAGGTGTTCGAGACCATGGTGGCTTGGACTGGTGACGGTGGGTTAGGAGGTGGAATATCCCCTGTGGTGACAACCATAGTGGGAGTTGAAGAATTCCCGGAATAAGTGGCAGCATTTGTTTCCATTGCTATGTGCGACACTGTCTGGCACTCGTAAGGGTGAATCTGTATGATGATGGGTGCCAAAATATCAGTGGTTGGAGTTTCGTATGGACCAACATATTTCGCTCCAAGGTCGAAAATGGTCATTTCCTCTAGATGTTGGTCGGGTACAGTTTCTTTTGACCCGGTCACTTCAAAAGATCGTTGTTGGTCTAGCTTTCACCTTAGTGGTGGCGAGGGTGGCTCCAGTGTAACCGGTGATAGGCCCAGAATCCTTCGTGACTGGTGGAGATCATGATCCTCCACTACATGAGAAGATAAAAGACACACTAGGGATTTCTATTCGTTCAAAAAACAACACACACTAAAAAGGTCCCTCTAAGATAAAACAAGCAAACACTAAACTAGTTGGAAGAACAATTACAACAACCAACACTAGAGCAACCTACCGATGCAAGTGAAACTCGAACACAGAAGAACCCTCTGGGTATACTCTGCAAAGTGTGGCCTGATGTTTGTGCAAGATACCAGATATAATAAATACGCAGAAAAAAAATAAAATGCTAGAAATGGTAGAATAATAGTAATATAACCAGCATAATCTCCACAATAACACAGAAATAATATGAGAGCAACAACTGAAATAGCACTTTGATTCAGAAATCAATGTTCACAGGCCTCTTCGAGGGGGAAACCTCCAGTCGAGCAGTGCTCTGATACAATAATCTCCAAGCTAGGGTTTTCATACCCTCAACCCTTATTTATACTAAATATGTCTATTAAGAGAAGCATCTAGAGGAAGATCCTTCTAGAAGCAGAAGCTTCTGTTAGGTCTTCTTACATCTGCCTTATTCTATTTTATTGAAAG
>JZKD02S1392619.1:110708-121637 GCA_000966675.3 Picea glauca
TGCCCTACCATCTTGGCATGCATCATCAACCCCCAAGCAAAGTTCTTTCCCTCCAATGCCCTCCCCATAACCCTCAGCTAACCACCACTGATCCATTGAGTCGCAAGGGACCCATAAACCCTTACAACCATCGTTGTTACACAGTGGTGAACCAAAGAAACCACCACCCCGATACTCACTGTAGAGCCTGACATAAAGTCATATCTCGAGCAATACCTCTGGCCCAAGGTAGCCAACTGCCCATCCCTAGGTAATACAGGCTCTATCAGTAGGGGCGTTCCCCAAAAAGGGAGCCTAGTCAGAAAGTACACATCCTCCACTATAGTGAAGGCTAGCTGCTCACCTCGCACCATAAAACAATGAAGATCTGGACTCCACATCCGGATCAAGAACTATAGAAGGTACTTCTGGGCCCGGATTAAGGGGCACTCAAAAAACTTCAGCAGCCCACAAGCTGCCAAAGTAGCACAAACCATCGGCTCCTCAATAGCCACAGCCTCCCTTAGCTGTGACCAGTCTCTCTTTCGCCAATGAATTGACATCGTCCCAATACTCACTTGCAACCACATAAATCTAGTCCTAGATCAGCCATCTTGAACATAAACACATTAAAATCTCCAAAAAAAGATGAGTTTTGCACCCGTCAGCCTTGCCTCCAAGGCGCGGTTGTTTAAACCCACACTCGTGCGCACACACGTGCTTGTTCACCCCACAGGCGTGCACACATGCATGCATATTCATCCCACAGGCACACATGAATGCATGCCTGTTCATCCCACAGGTAGGCATGATTGCGCGCATGTCTGCCATATAGAGGTGCCTTCATGTGTCCCTGTCACGTACACAGGCGCGCGTCACAGCGTGCCTGTCCGCCACACAGTTGTGCACCCATGTGCAGTTGTTTAGCTAACAGGCACATATACA
Organism: Picea glauca; assembly: GCA_000966675.3. Taxonomy (NCBI): domain Eukaryota; kingdom Viridiplantae; phylum Streptophyta; class Pinopsida; order Pinales; family Pinaceae; genus Picea; species Picea glauca. The sequence continues at coordinate 111,633 of JZKD02S1392619.1, forward strand.
ATGCACGCCTTTTTTCCCCGTTGGGGAGAACCCGTGCATGGATTATAGGATAACAGGCCTACACCCACAAAACTCCCTGTACGGCCCTCTGTACAGGCCCCGCCCATAAAAAGAAAACCTAATTCTATGCAAGACGATCAGACCACTAACTTGAAGCTCGCTAGTCCTGAATTGGCTGCCTTGTTCTCTCATAATCTCCAAATCTCCTCCGAATATCTCTCATCCAATCACTTTGATAGCAGGTACAAATGAGGTGGCAATGTGGGCCCTATAGTTATATATAGTCCTTTTTGCCAAACTTCCAGACCCCATTCTGGGAGCTCCGGGTGTCCGTTTTTCGATCCATCTTCAGCCATGGGATCAGTACCTCATCCTCTACATCAAGGCATTCCCTGGGCCACTTTTCATCCTTAGCGCCCGAGGATCCATTCTTTCCATACCTCGTCCAGGTACGCATGCTCATATTCAAAATTATCAAATAAATGCTTGTATGATCGATTCTCTTCAGATATTGTTCACGTCGGGTATTTGGTTTTTATGTGTGCAAGTACTTGGTCATCATACATCAGTGCAACCCCTTCAAGTATATAATCAACACTGGCATGTAATCATTCCTTCCGAATCTAAAATTGCATCTCTAATCACACCCACGGAAATTTTCCTTTAGGGTCCCCATATCCAGCTCTGCAGTACTGCCACCTCCATTGCACTTTGGGTACTGTCACCAGGTAGCACTCTCCCCCACATGAGTTGTCCCATTCATAGTACCCATTGGCACTTTGACACTCATGTTTTTTTCAACCCTTTAGGGATGGGAGTCTCGATAGTCTTACATCATGTCGTGAATCAGCCACATACTCCTTCTCCTCATTTTGCTAGCCTTCCCAACGGACTCCCAGGACACTTCCTCACGGATTCTTTTGATTGCACTCCCACAACATCATTTACCCATCATCAGTCTGCCCATCCTCAGATTTCCCTCCATACATTTCCCCACTACAGAAACAAGCCTATGGGGCCTCCACCCTCCACTTGTTTTTTCCACCAACTTGTGCCACCCTCAAGCCAAGCCATCTTACACTGGGGCACCCGTTTCTGTATCTGCATTATTATCCCCACAGATTTTTTCATTCTTTTTGTAATTAAACTTTGATTCCCAGCATGTTACATAGCTTTTTGTCATCACCTTTGGCGACCTTCTTGGCAAATGCAACCCATGTCTCCCTTGGTTGGGGCACTCCTTATCATCTACCCCTCTTGACATCATCCATATACTCCGAGTATACCACAGGCCACCTACCTCTGCTCTCTAAGTTTGTTCACTTTGTCCCACCTCTGGCACACCTTATCCCACATCTTGTTGTCCCCCTGACACTCGACCTAGTTGAACAGTTACAGCCACTTATACTTCGCATATACCCCCAACCAAGGGCAGTCTTGAGTCTTCATACATCTCGACTTCGTCCATGTACCTCCTCAGTTCCTAACCTCACCTAGTAGATCACACGAAGCCCTTTGCTTCTTGGATTCGTGTCCCCCTTTTGTCGACATCAGCACCATTTCCAGAAGGATGATAGTATCTTGACTCTCATTACTTTTCCAATGAGAGGTCTCGGACAGCACAAGGAGAACCATCATTTCTCCCTACTATCATTGACCCCCATAACATTCGACTTCAACACTTTCTCATGTTACGGTGGGTCTTACTTTGCAACTATTGCAGTTGTTTCTTATATTCTTCGAAGACCTCTGAGCTTGGTTGGGCTATCAATGCCCACAGAACCTATGATACTTCTTACAGGTGTCATTGCCTACTATTCAGAGTATATTCCTCCTCAGAATTGTCCTCTGCCTTTATCACAACCACCCTTGAAGGCATTGCAGTTGTCTACATCAACAGACAATTTCAGTTACTATACAACACCCTTCTTTTTTGAGTTACATGACACGAGCATGGGGCATGCCCGCCTCGTTTGTAGACAATTTATTTTACATACCTTACGGAAGGTTGGGTCCTACAGGTTCCCTTCTCCCTCCAACGGGTCACTCTTGATACTCTCACTATCACTCTTTCTTACAGTGGCACTCTTAGTAGAAGAAACATTGATGAATTTCATCTATACGTATGCTCCTAACCTCATCCATCAGGGGGCATCTATTATCATTGAAATTTCATCCGCAAATGGTTACAGGAATCCAACATCTTTAAAATAGCTATGAGTTCACCCATGGACCAAAATTACCAAAAAGCATTTCCAAAAGGTCCAAAACTATACAACCAGTTATAAAATCAAGGTGTGCTATGACTACATAGGGCACGCGCGCACATGTGCCATCCAGAAATGCAAGAAAAGTGCACATGCGCACAATGCGTGACTGTGGTCGCTAAAAGCCGTGCACACCTAAGAACGATGCATTTATGATATTGGTCAGCCTCCCACCCACTTCTGGTTCAACTTCCAAGTTGATTTGACATCCAAATTTTAGTTGGATCTGACTGGGTGGCTGGTCAAAAACCTAAAAATGCCCTAAACAACCCTTTTTCACAATAAAAGTTGGTTTCATAATACCTCAAAGTGATGTTATAAAACAAGGCCATGGGTGCACTACATTTTCAAGGAATTCATTTTCCAGGTTATGCTGCTGTTATTCTCTTGGGGAATCCTCTTTTCTCATCAAGAGTATACTAGCATCATTACATTTGGGCAATCCATCTCACCTTTTGAGTGGATTATCATGGGATTCTTTCACCATTTCTTTAAAGTTTTCAAAGTTGTAAGAAGACCTCAAATTGTGGGGGTCCAAGAGCCCTCCCTTGGAGGAGGACGGGACCCAAAGTCCTCTTTCTTCTTGGTGTTCTATTTTCACTAATACAATCCTTTCCATTGGTGACATGAGTCTTATTGGTTTCTTGTTCTTATGTCCTTATGTCCAATAGTTTAGTTGTTCTTTCATTTCTTATTTTAATTCTTAGCTTAGTCTTTTATGTTTCTTTTTCTAACCCTTTCCTTCACTGTTTTCTTGCTTAGCTAACCCAACTAAGCTTGTAAGCACCTCTGTTTTGCTCATTTAGGTGACAAAAGAGGCACAAAAACTATCAACAATAAAATGCAGTGGGGTCCCCTTCACCCACATCTGTGAATGAAAAAGGAGCTCCCCCTCTTCAGGATCGTTTGGTCCTTCTAGTTGAATTTCCACGATCACAACAATAGTAGCAGGGTCTGTGTCAATGATCTGTCCTTTACCAATATTTTCAAAATCAAATTCTAAATGAGGGTTTGGCTCCTTGTCTTTGATCTCAGCCACCAATGACTGTTTTGAGCGACATTCATCGGTGTTGTGCCAAGGGATTTTGTGAAAATTACAACATTTTCCAGTGCCCTTCTTTGTCTTCCCATGACCCTTATTTTCCTGTGGCTTGGACTGGTTTTTGGGAGACTATTTGTTAGGGCCGTCTTTTCCATACTTTGGTTGTTACGGATTTACAGACCCAAACTCTCATTTTTTCTGGTGCTTAAATTTCTGCTTGATTTTAACAGCATATCGATAAGCAGCGCCAAGTGATGAGATGTCCATAAAATCTTTTTCAGTTTGGATGTATCTATGTAGAGCCCCACAGTATTTCAAAACCAAATATCATTCGAAGTCTTTGATACCTAGCTTTGTGCGCAAGGTATGGAAGGTATTGGTGAACTCTGGAACTTCTTGGCCCCTCTCTTGTTGTAGTGTGGTCCATCTCATGTGTTGTTCCTCATAGTTGCCAACAGGGTAATACTGATCCTTTATCACATCCACAAAAAAATCCCAAGTGGGCTCGGGCCCATATATTCTAGACTCCTCTATGGAACTCTTCTCCCAGTAAGTTTCCCACCAACTTTTGACATAGGGGAGATCTTTAAGGAGTGCGAAGGTGATATTTTCTCTGCCATAAAAATTGTGAACAGAGAAATAACCTTCTAGTAGGTTTAACCATTTGTCTAGGGCTTATGCATCTATTTGTGATTCAAATACAAGAATATAAAAATTAACTTCTACCTTGAAAGGAGAGCTACCTCCAAAGTGGTCGTTTGATGAATATGCGCATGGTGCTATCAACAGGTGTTGAAGGATGTGGGAAAAATTCTCCATCATTTCATCCCTCTGTCGCGTGAGAGCTTGCTCAAGCAGCAGACTGATAGGATTGTCTACTCCATCATTTTTCTTTTCTTCTGCCATTGAGGATTCCTTGGGTGTGAGAGAGACATTGTCCTCAAGAGAGACAAGCTCGAGACCCAACTTGCTATACTTGGACCTCGTCAGGGACGTGCACTAAAAAATGATCAAGAGCAGCCTGCTCTGATACCACTGATCCGGATTATTTTTGGCATGAAATGAGAGCGAAGATATAATAAAGAAATGAACAGAGATATTGTAGAGATTCAATAATATAACAGAAATGTATTAGAGATGCAACCATAAACACAGATATACAGTAATACATGATTTCTATTAATGAAAGAAATGTACAGAGACTGCAAAAATACAGAGTGAAAGACTCACTAGAATGGTGGCAACTTATCTCTGAGAAGAGATGTGACAGCTACACTCATTCGCAAGAAGATGATTACAATGAGGCTATGAAGGAATTTTTACAATAAAGAGGAATGCCAAAAATCTAACCCTAGGAGATGAAGCACCAAAAATCATGTGGGCCCTATTTGGGTAAGTTAGTACATCAACTTCCTAGGGTCGTAACATTTGCATACGATCTATGTTTTAGGAGCACGATAGACCGTTGGAAAGATATTGTCGAGGAGATTCATTCTGGGGCCTCAATCATTCCTTCAGCTATCATTGAGAAGATTGATCCCGAAAAACCTTCATTTAGGCCCTCAAAATGGCCCTGGAAGTAAAAAAATGTTAAACATAGTAAATTACCAAAATTGCCAGAAAATTGTTTTGAGCTAGTTGGAAAAGGTGGGTAGCCACCGATATCCACCTAGATCAATACTCCCTCCTTAGGAAGAAATGGTCTCCATTTCATTGAGTGCCCAGGGGAGAGGGAAAAGCATTTGTTGAATCTGCATCTTGATGAGTTGCTTGCCTTGTTGGAGAAGTTGCACTGCTTATCTTGTTGAAGGTTGTCACGAACATGTGGCTAGAAGGGTTGGACCTTTTTAGCTAGTCTGGCTACATGAGATGCCTATGTACAGAAGGAATATTTGTGCTTTGTTGCGACCTTTTTGACCTACTTATGTTGGATAGAAGGTGCTTGGGGCGAGGCTATAGTGGTTGCAGTGTCCTTCTGTTCCCCTTTTGAACAGATTGTGAAAAAGCTGAATTTTGCAATATGAGATACTACCTTGCGGCACTGTTTAGGTGGAACAATGGTTGGAACTACCTCTGGTATTCTATAGAGATGACCTCCCCAAGTAACAATGACACTACAGGGTCGAGATTCATTAACAACATGGCGTCTCCACATATATGGTTGGCCCAAGAGGACATCACATACATCCAATGGGGAAACATCACATAATACCTCATCCTTGAAGGGTTGGATGACATATGATAATCGAAACTAATCGCTGACACGAAGATCTTATCCTTGGCAAAGCCACCTGATGTTGTATGGTTGCGGGTGTGGTTTTGTCGAAAATATCAACTATTTGACAACCTCTGCTGAGATGAGGTTCTGTTGGCTTTCGCTATCAACAATAAAGTGCAGTGGGGTCCCCTTCACCCACATTTTTGAATGAAAAATGTGCTCCCCCTCTTCAGGATATGTTGGTTTTTCTAGTTGAATTGTTGCGGTCACGACAATAGCAGTGGGGTCTACGTCAATGATCTGTACTTTACCAATGTTTTCATAATCATATTTTGAATGAGAGTTCAGCTCCTTGTCTTTGATCTCGACCACCAATGATTGTTTTGAGAGACATTCATCGGTGTTGTGTCATTGGATTTTTTGGAAATCACACCATTTTCCGGTGTCCCTCTTTGTCTTCCCATGACCCTTCTTTTCTTGTAGCTTAGATTGGTTTTCGGGACACTGTTTGTTAGGGATGTATTTTTCATACTTTGGTTGTTGCGGATTTGCAGACCCGAACTCTTGTTTGTTCTGGTGCTTAAATTTCTGCTCGATTTTAATAGCATATTGATAAGCAGCACCAAGTGATGAGATGTCCAAAACATCCATTTCAGTTTGGATGTATCTGTGTAGAGCCCCACGGTATTTCAAAACCAAATGTCATTCGGAGTATTTGATACCCAGCTTGGTGCGCAAGGTATGGAAGGTATTGGTGAACTCTGGAACTGCTTGGCCCCTCTCTTATCGCAGTGTCATCCATCTCATGTACTAGTCCTCATAGTTTCCAATAGGGTAATACTGTTCCTTTATCACATCCACAAAAAAATACCAAGTGGGCTTGGCCCCATATATTCCAAACTCCTCTATGGAACTCTACTCCTAGTAATTTTCCCACCAATGTTTGACATGGGGGAGATATTTAAGGAGTGCGAAGGTGATCTTTTCTCTGTCGAAAAAAATGTGAACAGAGAAATAACCTTCTAGCAGGTTTAACCATTTGTCTAGGGCTTCTGCATCTATATGTCCTTCAAATACAGGAATATCAAAATTAACTTGTACCTTGAAAGGAGAGGTGCCTCCAAAGTGGTCATTTGATGAAGATGTGCATGTTACTATCGGTAGGCATTTAAGGATGTGGAAAAAATTCTCCATCATTTCGTCCCTCTGTCGCATGAGAACTTGCTCAGGCAACGGACTGATAGGATCGTCTTCCCCGTCATTTTTCTTTTCTTCTGCCATTGAGGTTTTCTTGGGTGTGCGAGAGTGATTTTCCTCAAGAGAGACAAGCTCGATACCCAACTTTCTATAATCATACCTCATCGGGGACATGCACTAAAAAATGATCAAGAGCAGCTTGCTCTGATAGCACTGATCTGGATTATTTTCAACACAAAATGAGAGCGGAGATATAATAAATAAATGCATAGAGATATTGTAGATATTCAATAATATAATAGAAATGTATCATAGATGCAACCATAAACACATATATACAGTAATACATGATTTCTATTAATGAAAGAAATGTACAGAGACTGTAAAAATACAGAGTGAAAGACTCGCTAGAATGGTGGAAGCTTATCTCTTAGAAGAGATGTGACAACTACTCTCATTCACAAGAATATGATTACAATGAGACGTTGAAGGCCTTTTTATAATAAACAGGAATTCCCAAAACCCTATACATCCAAAAACCTAACCCTAGGAGATGAAGCGCCAAAAGTCATGTGGGCCCCGTTTGGGTAAGTTAATACATCAACTTCTCAGGGTCGTAACTTTTGCATACGATATCCATTTTAGGCACATCATAGCCCGTTGGAAAGGTATCCTTGAGGAGATTCATTTTGGGGGCTCAATCATGCCTTCGGATATCATTAAAAATATTGATCCCAAAAAACCTTCATTTAGGCCCTCAACATGGCCCCAGAAGTTAAAAACTACTAAAAATAGTAAATTACCAAAATTGCCAGAAAATTGTTTTGAAGCAGTTGGAAATGGTGGGTGGCCACCGATATCCACCTGGATCATACCCAAACCTAGGTTCTCTGACTTCTCATGGCCATAACTTTCTAACCGTGAAGAGTTATGTGACGTTCCACATACCACTGGAAATGGAATGACATGTCATATCCATCTAGAATAGTCTTGCCTTCAAATATATTAAAACTCATTCAATTATACATGAAACAACATTGGTTCCATTACCCAAACTTTTGTGCTACGAGAATTCGCTACCGAATTTTATCCAAGGGTTGACATCAATCACTAAGGGTTGACATAAATCTACAATATCACTCTTCAATTGTTGACATCAATGACAACCAACAATCCATACCAACTATCCATAAACCTAAGCCAACTTTCTAACACTCTCCCCTTTTGGCATTGATGGTAACACCAACATTGATAGAAAAACTTAGTCATGATAAAATTTATGCTTATAAATCTCCAAGTATTTACCTTTGCATCCGATAAATCTCTCCCCCTTTTTACTATTTATGGTGCTTCCTCGTGTACATATAATACATATAATATAACCATTCAAAAGCATTCATTTTGGAGTAAAAATTACTCCTAGTCTCTAGCAAAGATACTCAAGGGCTTCCCGTGGAAGCGATTTTGTAAACATGTATGTCACTTGTTATTTTGTTCCCACATATTCAACTATGATGTTCTTCTCTGCAACCAATTCACATAGAAAGTGATACTTTATTGGAATGTGCTTCGTATTGGAGTGCATCACCAGGCTTTTTGAGATACTGATGATGCTTGTATTATCACAATAGATTGGAATGGGCTCATCATACTCAACCTGTATATCTAAAAAAGTTTGTTTCATCCATAGAACCTATGTACAACATGTTGATGCTGAAATATACTCTGCCTCAGCTATATATAAGGATATTGATGATTTTGGATTTCTTATCCAAGATATTAAACACTCACCCAAGTAGAACGTTGCTCCACTGGTGCTTCATCGGTCATCAATGCAAACTGCCCAATCTGCATATGTGTAGGCAATAAGTGATAGATCCTTTCCTTTTGGATACCATAATCCAAATTCTTCTATTACTTTGAGATATCTGAAAATCCTCTTCACTGCTAATACATGTGATTCCTTTGGTTATGCATGAAATCGTGCCACCTGTTGGACTACTAAGAGGGGGGGTGAATCAGTAATAGAGAAATTATAATCCTTTTTAAACCAAATAATCCAAGTGTTGTATAAATGTATAATTATCATCCAATAATGAGAAATGAACAAATGAACAATCATACACATACACAGTACACCAGTGTTTTCGTGGAAACCCAAAGCGAGAGAAAACCACAAAATTCTTTTTCTTATATGTCTTGAAGAATTACATTCATTGGAAGCACCAACTTCCTTTGTTTTCCATATGCAATTGGAAGGAGGCTCCAACCCCCTAGTTTCTCAAGCTACAACCTGAGGGAAGCTCGAACTCCTCAATTCTCTGGCTACAACTAGAAGGAGGCTACAACCCCCTATGTTCTCTGGATACAACCGAAAGGTGTCTACAACCACCTGTCCTTTCCCCGTCTAACCACCCTGAAGTAGAAGTAGAATGATGGAACCAATGTCACACTATCACTGTGAGATATATTGTTGTAAACATGTACCAATAAACCTGATCCATGCATAAACCTGTACCTCAACCTGTAATTAACCTGTACCATAAACAAATCCATCAACCATGCACCAACCTATACCAAACAACCTGTAATCAACCTGTACCATAAACAAGTGCAACCAACCATGTACCAAGTATGTACCAATCATGTTTCAACTACTCATCAACTATGACTCATCAATATGTACCAACATCATCAACTATACACCTCATGTATGTGCCAACTCATCAACCACTTGTCTCAACCATGTACACAACATGTACCTTAACCAAAATCCCTCATCAATTTCATCATCAAAATATGATTTGTAACTTTGTAATAGACCTAGTGTATATGATCACATACCCTCAAACCTTCCTTAACTTTAACAACAAGAGACTAGCATTTTCATCAAACTTTTATTTAGTCTCACATGACTAGTTTTGGATTAGTCAACAACCCTAACTTGAAATAATCATAACTTTGTACCTGTAATGAATAAAGATATGAAACTGATATAAATTTTCTTTCGTGTTTTTTATGCAATTATTCTAGGTTTCACTAATTGGAACCTCTCAAAAAAGGACTTATAACAAAAATGGCATACCTTGTTGAATTCTGGCTTATTCTAGAGAGCGAAATTATAGAGCGTGCTCCGCATGGAATATTTTTTGAATTGATCTGAAGATATTACAAAGCATACTAAATACTATACTATAACCAAAACATTTGATCTTACTAAATTTGGATCTGTTATGAAGAAGTTATGACGTTTTTACCTGAAACACTTGTTTTAGACTAGT
>JZKD02S1392619.1:139708-156704 GCA_000966675.3 Picea glauca
TTCAGAGAAGTTCCTCTAGTGAACTTGTTTGAGAAAAATCACGAACCATCATCACAGGAAGAAGGGTTTTAAAGTGGATAAGAACAAGAGCTACTCAACGAGGAACATTCAGAATCTGTTAGGGAAGAAGAAGGGAAGGTTGAAGAACCTCACCGAGAAGAGTCAGAAACTTCAGGGACTACGCAAACTATTGAAGTAAGTACTATTACTCCTCCTATTGTTTTAACAACATTAATTAACCAGAGTAACCTAAGTTATCAGAACACTCAGAGAACTGGTAAAAGTGGTTCAGTGCATACTCAGTCAGGAACCCTAGGAAGATCTATGGAATATGATATGAGGTTACCCACCTTTAGGGGAGATGGATCTGAATATCTTGATTAGCATTGGTTCTTATGAAAATTTGTATGGAGTATTAAGAATGTCACCGATGAAGCTATTAAGAGAGATCATCTTAGTACTACGCTAAGAGACCACGCACTGAGCTGGTACATGAAGTTTATCCAAGGAATTGTCCAGCCAAAACCGTTGAACGAGATCAAGACTGTGTTGATTTCAGAATTCAAGAAACCCAAGTCAGAGTCGCAGTGCATCATTGAGTTGAAATAAAACAAGAAGAAAGTAGCTAAACCTATTTGGGAATTTGATCAGAGGTTTAAGACCCTGATAGGTCATTTGAGTTTTCAGATTCCAAATGAACAAAATCAAGAATGGTTCATTGTTGCCCTCTTACCACACATCAGAGTCCCTCTGATGCAATAGAAGATCGCTTCACAAGCTGAGGCGTTGGAGATCGCTATGAAACTAGAATAAGCCCCTATGGGAGAGTCCAACTTAAGTATGAGTCAAATTTTGAGTCAGCTAACTAGCTTCTCACTGCAGGTCGAAGATATGAATAATTATAAGGGAAAATAAAAAAGAGAATATATTTGGTGTATCAGATCCAAATCAGAAGGTCATGATAAGGAGCATAGTCCTCTATTCCATGAGTACTTGTATTTAGGAGACCCGAGCCCTTTCAAGCAGGTTACTCTACCTTGGTGCGAGGTATGTAGAAATAGACATCACCCTGGAGAATGTTATTACATGCAAAAATATGTCCAGACACCTACCAACCTTTACTACACATTCTGTAAATCTATGGGGCATGATGAGAAATATTGTAGGGATTGTGACCTCTTGCATGAAATATCAAGAGACACATATAGAATTCAAGGAGAAATACAGCAAGAAGGAAATACTACACAGATTAACTCCCCGAGAAGAGGAAACTTCAACCCTCATGGCGGATTCAGAGGAAGAGGACAAGGAGGAGACATAGGATGAGGATGAGGTTAGATCATTTATTATAACTACACACAGCCAGGTCACTTGGCAAGGGACTTTTAGAAACCTTGTACCACTTGCAGTTACTACTACTCATTTGAACATGTCATAGAAGATTGTCCAATGTTGTTAGCCAAACTTCAGGAGAGATGAGGAGGGAACCAACAAGTACAACTAATCTCAGCAGAACCTCGCAGAGTGGATCCTAGATTCGTCATTATCACTAGAGGAGGAATTGCTACAGGATAAGACAAGGTTATTCCAAGGAAGATTACAGAAGAATCAGGAGTCAAAAGAGCTACGAAGAAGACACAGGAGTTCGATCCAAAGAAAGAGAAGCAGACATTTGAAGAGGCAAGAAAAGAGTTTGGAAGAGATCAATATTCTTCATCAAAGGCACAACTAGAAGTGAGAGAATTTGGAATGCCCATAGCCTTTGATCAGTCTGCTTCACTCGAAGAAGGAAAAGAGGTAAGAAGACTTATGAAATTATTATGTACTTGCATTAATTTGATTAAGGATGAAAAATCCATACAAGAACTACAAAATTTGATCAAACAGTATGATATAGGAAGGGTAGACCCTCTACCGAATAAAGCAGTACATAAACTATCCAAAAAGAGAAGGACAAATAAGGAACTACACCTTAACGCCCAAATTGGAGATTATGATATAGATTATGTGGTCCTCGACTTAGGGTCGGAGGTCAATGTTATGACAAAGAAGAAATGGGCACTCATGGGAAAACCTAAGTTGATTTATTCCCCTATCAGGCTTAGGATGGATAATCAGTAGGAAATAGTTCCCATTGGTAGGCTGGAACATGTCCCTGTGGACATCGATGGGGTAAGAATGGACATCGATGAGGTAAGAACATTTGTGGATTTCAAGGTGACTGAGATAGTTGATGATAGTTGTCCTTATTCTACGTTGTTAGGAATTTATTGGGCTTTCAACAATTCCATTGTTGTTTACTTAAAGAAAAGAAGAATGACATTCAAAGGTGATGGCCTTAGGTTCATTGCACCTATGGATCCTGACGAAGGTCGAAGATACATAGAACCTATCAGAGAAGAATACCACGCATATGAGCTAGAGAATATATATAAATTGACATCAAGACAACAAGATTACATTAACCCTACAACATATGGGAATTTAAGCTGATGAAGTGACAACGCATGCTCATCAGACTCAGACAAAGCATTGGATAACTCGCAGAACAAAATGTATGAATTTTATGCACGGAGTTGTGCCAGATTGACCACGGAAGTTCGTTGGATTGGAAAAGAAGTAAGTAACTTGCCCACATTTGATGGTTTAAATAATTTAGAAACATTCTTAATGGAATTTTAATAATTTGTACCAGTACAACAGATATTTTTGGCACTGGATGAGGCTTTGAAAGATACTCCAGCAATATGGTGGGGGACACATAAAAATAACATCGCAGACTAGATGCAATGTCGCACTTTAATGACAACACGATTTTAAGACAACATTGAAGGATGTGAAGTTAGATACACAAGTAAAAGTTGTCTGAAGGACCCTGTGTGAGGTTGTGAGGAGGCCTGGAGCAACATTCATCAATAATAGTGGGTGCATAAGTTCATCAATACTCTGGACACACCACCTATCAATTGGTATCTTCAAGCAGAACTGCAACTCACCACTTTAGATTGGTACGGTATGACTCAGAACTTTGTAGCTACATTTTTATTTGAAAGTCACCATCCCATGGTGGACTAAGCTTTACAGGTTGTCAGACAGAAAGTCTTTGGGGAGGTACCTAGCCTCCCTATGGAGAAAGAAGAGGATGAATGGACTGCACCTCTTCAGAAACTACAGGGATGCTACAATATCAAAGTCGATGAAGACGATGATCCTAGGAATGTGAACATCGCAGAAACAAAAGGACAGAGAGACATAGAAGGAATAGTAGTCAAACTACCTTTCATTGGATAGCTAATCAAAATCAAAAAGTTAATATTGGAACAGATCAAGCACCTAAGCTAGCTAATGTTGGGGATTACTGGTATGATGCCACCATTGATAAGATCACAGAATTAATACATGAATATCAGGACTTGTTCCCAACCAAGTTTACTGATATGAAGGGCATAAAAGGGCCCATGGGAGAGATGAATATTCCCTTGAAACTAGATGAAAGGCTAGTTAAGTAGAGACCCTACAAATTGAATCCTAAATATAAGGAGAAAGTTAAGATTGAACTAGACCGAATGTTGGAAGCAAGAATCATAGAACATGTTGAAGAGTCAGAATGGATTAGCCCTATGGTGGTACAAGATAAGAAGATAGGAGAGATAAATATCTGTATAGATCTCATAAATTTGAATGATGCCTATTTGCATGACCCATTCCCTACACTGTTTACAGACGAAGTGTTACATAATGTAGGAGGACATGAGTTATATTCCTTTACATATGGATTTTCAGGTTATCACCAAATCAGGATTGCCAAGGAATATCGCCATAAGACCACATTTGCAACAAAATGGGGTTCCTACCAGTATAAAATGATTCCTTTTAGATTGAAGAATGCACCAACTATCTTTTCCAGGGTGGTGGTCGAAGCATTCAAGGAGTTTTTACACAAATTATTGGAAGAATATTTTGATGATTGGACTGTTTTTAGCATATTTCATAATCATATTGAATGTTTAAGACTAATGTTGGATAAGTGCAGGTGTTGCATATATTTCATCCCCTAAATGACCAAAATAAGGACTCTTACAAGTCCAGTTGGGTTAGCTGGACAATACAGCAGTGAATGAAAGAGTTAGAAACATCTAGCATAAGAAATAAACAAAGAACTAAAGCTAATAACAATAAAATAAACTAAACTAGAATGCATAGGTGAAATAGAACAAAATTTAAACAACATGCATGCCACCAATGGATAAGTTGTATTAGTGGGAAAACACCAAAGATAAAGGGAGACTATGGGTCCCCTCTTCCTCCAAGGGAGGGCTCTTGAACCCCTAATGATTGAGCTTTTCTTACAAGTAACAAACTAAAAGGAAATGGTGAAAAAAATCCAAAGCRCATTCACTCAAGAGGTGATATGAATGGCTAAATGAAATGGTGCTTGTATGCTCTTGATGAGGAAAGAGGATCCTCCAAGAGAATATAGGCAGCATAAMAATACAAATGAATTCCTTGAAAATATAGTGCACCCATGGCCTCTTTTTATAGAAAATATTTGAGGCATTATTCAACTAGTCTTTGGTGTGAACAAGGGGTTCTTTAGGGMACCCTTAGGTCTTTGACCAGCCCCCCACTCAGATTCAGCTCAGATTTGGGTGTTAAATCRACTTGAGAGATGAACAAAAAGTGRGTGGAAGGCCGACCAAAATCATAAATGCRTCATTCTGAGGTGTGTGTGGTGTTTTTCATCCATAGTCATGCATATGCTCTTTTTTGGCATTATTCGACTGTCGCAGGTCCACGCGCTACCTTTGTATCCTTACGCATGCTAATTTTTAACCAGTTGTATAGTTTTGTGCCCTTTGGAAATGCATTTTTTGGGCCATGGATGAACTAATGGGTGTTTGAATATGCCAAATTCCTATAAACATTGGTAGACAAAATTCCAGTGATAACAGATTCCCCCTGATGTGTGAGGTTAGGAGCATACGTATAGCTGAAATACATCAATGTTTCTTCTACTAAGAGTAATTTTGTAAGAGTGTTGAGGGGAATTTCAAGAGTGACCCATTGGAAGGAGATGGAAACCTGTAGGACCCAAACCTTTTGCAAGGTGTGGAAAAATAAACTGTGTACAAATGAGGCAGGCATGCCCCATGCTTGTGTCATGTAACTCAAAAATGTGTTATACAGTAACTAAATTTGTGTGTTGGTGTAGATGACTGAAGAACCCTTAGGGGCATTTTGATAATAGCAGAGGACAATTTTGATGGTAAACAAACTATGAAAAGAGGCGATGACACCTATAAGAAGTGTCAATGATACGCAGGCATTGATAGCCTATCAAATTTCAGAGGTCTTTGACAAATAAAAACAATTGCAATAGTCGCAAAGTAATACCCACCGCAACATGATAAATTGTTGAAGTCGAATGTCATGGGGGTCAAGGATAGTAGAGAGGAATGATGGTTCTCTCTGTGCCATCTGAGACACCTCATTGGAAAGGTAATGAGAGTCAATATACTGTCGCCCTTCTGGAAACTGTGTTGATGTCGACAAGAAGGGAGACGCAACTCCAAGAAGAAAAGGGATTCATGAAATATACATGATGTGGTCAAGGACTGAGGAGATACATGGACAAAGTCAAGACATGGTGAGACTCAAGACTACCCTTGGTTGGGGATATTTGTGAAGGATAAGTGGCAACAACCATGGAACTGAATCTACCATCAGGGGGACTACTAGACTAGGGTTAAGTTGTGCAAGAGGCGTGACAAAGTGGACAAACGTAGAGATCAGGTCTAAATGGACTATGGGATATTCAAGGTGTATGAATGATTTCAACAGGAGGAGAAGGTAATGAATTCCCCAACCAAGGGTGACATGGGTTTCTTTTGCCGGAAAAGGAAGGTCGCCAAGGGTGATGACAAAAATCTATGTAAAGGCTGGAAACAAAGGCCTTTTACAATTACCAAATAAATAAAGAATCAGTTGGGGATGAGTGTACAAATACAGAAACGTGTGCCCCAATGCAATGTGTCTTGGCTTGTGAGGGTGCAAGTTGCGTGGAAAAACAGGTGGAGGGTGAGGGCCCCATAGGTGGGTTTTTGTATTAGGTAAAATGAATGGAGGACAATCTGTAGATGGGAAAACTGATGGTGGATGAGATGGAGGGCTAAGGATACTGCAGAGGTGCAGTCAAAATGTGAATCATGATGAGATTACATGGGATTCCATTATGGGGAAGTTAGAAAAATGAGGAGAAGGAGCATGCGACTAATTCTTTGGAATGCAAAGACTATGAGGACTCCCAGCCCTAGGGAGTGAAAGTAGCATGAGTGTCAAATGTCAAGGGGGACTATGAATGGGACAACTCATGTGGGGAAGAGTGCTACTGGGTGGAAGTACTGTAATGCAACAGAGGTGTGAGTACCGCAGAGTCAGATGGGGGGACCTTAGAGTCAAATATCAGAGGGTGTGACTGAGAGATGCAAGTGATATTCAAAGGGAATGAGTACATGCCAGTAGCAATTTTATACCTGAAAGGGCCATGCTGATTTTTGGTGACCAAGTACCTGCACACATGAAAACCAAATACCCGACGTGAACAATATCTGAAGATAAAGAACATATAAAGGTTATTTGATAATTTTGAACATAAGCATGCGTACCTGGGCGTGATGTGAGAAAAATTCTCCCCGGGGACCGAGGATGGCTGGTGGCCCAGGGACTGTGACTGTGTAGGTGGTGGGATATTGGTCTCGTGGCTAAAGACGGATCAAAAAAAAGACACTCGTAACTCCTAGAATGGAGTATGGAAGTTTGGAAAAAGGGATTATATATAGTTGTAGGGCCCACATTGGCACCTCATTTGTACCTTCTTCCAGAGTGATTGGACGAGAGATTTGAGGAGAGATTTGGATACTCTGGGAGATCAAGCCAGTCGATTCAGGATCAGTGAGTTTCAGGTTAGTGGTTGTATCCTCCTGCATAGTAGCTAGGGGTTCTTTTTGGGTAGGGTTTGTAAAAATGGTCGTACAAGGGGTTTTTGTGAGGGTGGGCCCCTCAGTGCATGGGCGATCGAGTCTTTCACATGCACAAGTGCGTGGATTTAATTTGGAGAGCGACGCACATGGGCGCCCAAATGGGGAAAATGGGCGCGCATGGGATGCACACCTTTGAAAATCACAGCAACGCATCTATGCGCGGCTATGTTCCTGACAGTTACGCATGTGTGCGCAATTGTGGGGCGAACATGCGCACTAGGGTGTGTGTATGTTGATGTGACAGGAGCACATGGGTGTGATTTTTTATTGCCAACAGTCACGCATGAGTGCATGACTGTGGGGTGAGAAGGCAGGGATATGTGCGCGTCTGTGGGGAAAAAAAGCCGCACCTCTGAGGCAAAGTTGAAGGGTATAAAGACTAATATTTTTTAGAGATTTTGTGTTTTTATGAGTTATGATGGCTGATCAAATCTTGTATGTGTGGATGTAGGTGACCAGACGACGATGTCGATTCATTGGAGGGAGAGGGACTGTGCACGCCTGAGAGAGGCGATGAGAGATGAGGAGCCAGTTGTATGTGGTGCTTTGGAAGCTTGTGGGCTGCTGAAGTTTTTTGAGTGCTCACTTGTGAGGGCACAGGAGTATCTTTTGTAGTTCCTGATTTCAATGTGGAGTCTAGAGCTGCACCATTTCATTGTTTGTGGTGAGCACCTGGAATTCTCTATTGTAAAGGATCTATACTTTTTGACAGGGATCCCTTTTTCGAGGGACCCTGCTACCTACTGAGCCTGTAGTACCTGGGGATGGGCAATTGGTTGTCCTAGATCAGACCTATTGTTCAGGAGAGGACTACATGTCTGGCTTTGTGGTGAGGATTGGGGAAATGGATGCCCTGGTGCATCGATGTGTTGCATCGATGATTGTGAGAGTGTATGGATCTCTCATGACTCAGCGGATCAGTGGGGGTCAGCTGAGGATTATGCAGAGGGTACTGGGGGTGAGAATTTTTCCTGGAGCTTGATGTTGCATGCCAATATGGTGGGGCATCTTGACAGGTGTTGAGCTACTGAATCAGGGGATTTTTCGTTTGGGTCCATCTTGTTGGCATGGTTTTTGGAGAGGATGTCGATGTTGTACCCGAGAGTTTTATTAGACACCCCGGGTATGTGAGAGCCCCGACTGAGGTGATGGGCGACGATTTTGGTTTTCCATGGTGGGGGGGAGGGTGGTCGTTATTTTACAGCCAAGGTTGCAGGGGTGTGGCGTCATATGACACATATCATACTCCAGTTTTTATAAATTTAGGACTCATTTCATAGGATCGATCTCTATGCTTGAGAAGTTTGAAACTTGTAATTCTTATGTGGATCTTTGATGGCATTGCTAGCTTGGGGTTACTAAACCCTCTTTAGAGTTTTGGCCATACTTCCTATTTGGATCTTTCATCCTCCACAAGACACATTTCTCTTTTTATGGTTGATGGTGTTTGCTTATATTTGAATCCTTTGTTTTGGTTCCTCACCAACACCTATCTTTCTGAAGCATTTATGTGATGCTTGTCACTTTTTTCCATTCTCGTTTTCTTCCACTTCAAAATTCAGCCATGTTGTTTGAGGTTACTTGGCTCTCTTCTTCATAGGTTTGGTCATACTTCCTGATTGGAGCTTCCAACCTCTGCAAGCCTCATGCTCATTATTTTCAATGCATTTTTGTGGGGTCTTCTTCAGTTTAAGCTTCAATACCATTTTCAACACTGGCATTTTTCTCTCTTTTGGAGAGGAGTTTTTTCCTACGGGTTTTTCTTCTTTTCTCCAGTTATCAGAGTTTGTACATGGGTACCTCATCAGGCCTTATTGTTGGGACCCATATTTTTTTTCTTTTTTTTTCTCCCTATGTTTTTCTTATGGGGCAGTGTTGGAATTCGTGTTTTCCAACACATCCAACCTATGTGAACTGTAAGCTTACGTAGGCTCTCAACTAAACATTTATTAGGCTCTCAACTAAACATTTATTCTTAACTATTTGTTGGGTCTCATCATTCTTATAAATGAAGACCTTCTCGTGTATTTTTATTCATTTAGATCATTCAGATTAATAGATTATTCTTTGTTAGTATGAGGATCATTCATTATCTAGGTTTATCTCCAGATCTCTACACAAGTTTCATATCTAGGTCAATAAGAGATAATCATGGTGAATAAGAAGCTTTGAAGAAGTTATGTAAACATTGTTGGCTTGAGAATTTGGAGGTACATGTTCAGTGTTACCCAACACCTCAATTTAATTTATGAAGAAGTATTAAGATGTATTGAAAATAACAAGTATGTCATGTTATTGAAATACATTGTTGTAAGTCTGGGTAGAATAAAAGTGATTAATTATTGTAGTGACATTTATTTTGGAAAACTATTGTCACAATTTTGAGTCTATGTTGGAACTGACCATTCCAACATTAGACAAATTCTATTCAAAATTATTTTCAGAAACCATTGAGTACCATACATTATGAAGACATGGATAATTATGCACAAGAAAATTCATGATGAAGTGTAGCAAGGAACAAATTTTTACAAAGATCATGCAGAGAAAGAAAACAAGAAGACAGAAGCAATAGAAGACGGATTTGTGTTGAAGTTTGGGAAGAGAAAGAATTTGGAAAAGATGAATGGTGAAATACAAAGAAGGAACACTCTCATTGGAGAGGTAAAAGGATTGGTAATGATCCTACTTTTATATTGCCTTATGTTTTGGGCACAAATTGATGTTGTGATAACCATATTTCAAGGAGAGTATAGAGTGTGTTTTCGGTGGTATCTGACACTCTTGAATTTAAGTTATGCTCAATGATAAAATTGTAGATATTGAGTTTAGCTAACTCAATATAGTTTCATTGTTAGAATTAGCTACTCTAAAAAGGAACAACAAATGTAGAATGAAGAATGACCATGGACACCAATGATAATTGGTAAAGGACAAAGAAGACTCTATATGAAGAAGTAAAACATAAGTTATGCATGGTGATGAGATGTAAATGGGTTTATATTTTGGGCATATGTAATGGGATTTTAATTTTTTGTAAATTTAGTAAATCATTTGGAATGTTTGTTGTACCTAAGATGAAATGATATAATAGTGAAGATGTGTTGTATGGGGTGCATGATCATTTGTACCCAACACCCCATAAGTATTTTGGTCAAAGATGTAAAACTTAGTCATAGACAAGTTGAATTCCCCAAGTCCTTTGTAATCCCTTTTGAGTCATACATACATGGATTGGTGCGGTAGCACATGTAATCATGTAACGTGTATCCCTCTTATGCATAGAGAGGATGTGGCATCAAGTTGTGGCACCATTCTGATAGGTACGAGGGTGGCAAGTGGACTCGTATCTAAGCTTGATGGTGATTCGGAGAAGTTGAATCTTTGATTAAGGGGGGAGTGTGAGATGGATTAATCTTAGAGTGTGGGTTGGTTGGCACCAAGTTATGATTAAAGGAGAGTTTAACATGTTGATGAACCATGTAGGGGAAAAGGATTCCTAGAGAACTTGTGAGTACAACGATCGGTTACCCATGTATCTCAGTAGATGCATTGTTTTTTATATAGACATCAATGACCGGTTATTTATAGGTACAAGAGGAAAAAGCAATTCAAGTTAATCATTTTTGTGTAGGTACAAAAGGAATAAGAAGAAAAATTCAAGGATGAAGCTCATTGTGAAGAAAACCTAAGAGATTGTGTGCCTAGTAAATCTATTTTCCCATCATGAGGGTTCATGATCACTCGAAACCTCTTGTATGTGAGGTTCATGGTCAATCGAAACCACTTGTATGTGAAGTTTGTAGTTAGTGAGAAACCACTTGGAATGATGGTTCGTGAACATCCGAAACCACTTGTATGTGAGTTTTTTAGTCAACTAGAAACCACTTGATGTGATGGTTCGGGGACATCCTAAACCAATTGAGCATTGTAATGGTTAGGGATAAGCGGAAAAATCCTAGGTGATTTATGATGATGGGAAGCTAGTAAAATGAAGCAACACACTAAAGACCAACCATTTGAAGATAGAATTTGAAGATGACAATATGACCAAATAGATATTAATACAATTACTCGTTAAGGGAGAGTGATGGAATATGTAACTCCTCCTTGTATTAATAATGTGTGAGGAGATTATGTTTGATAATGAATTATTATTGTAGAGAACAATCTCCAAGTGAGTGGTTTGAGCCTATAATTTAGGAGGTTGTTAGATAGTTGAGTGTGAGAGATATTGTCTTGTACAAATTCTCCTAGTTTGGTGTGTGGTTGAGATATTCTCTCAACTGGATTGATTGTCTGGCTAAGATAGTGTGACTATATTTATACCAAGCTTGATATATATAAGTGTATACTAGTTTGCTATGAAATAAAATAAAATAAATTAACATAGTTTGTGTGTGTGCAACAATATGTCTAATATCTCAATTTTTAATTAAGCATATTAAGTCCCGTCTATTTGGAATAAGGATGAATGGATAACTTTAATATGATTTTGGTTTCAAAGTTGGTTCCACTTATTTGAAAACACTTGCTATCCATGAATAGAGATGAATGAATGGCTCTATTATAATTTTGGCTTCACTCAATATTATATACCAATCGCATTCAAATTTAATTTATTTGTGTAACAACACCAATACTAATAATCAATACCCATGCTCAACCACCAAAACACATTGTGCTTTCTATGTTCTTAAGAAAAAACAATGCCCTCTATAATCTGCATATGCCTACATAACAACATCTCATTCAACATATTCCCATACATATAGGTATATACTCCTATTTGTTACTTATCAAAACTTACACTCATCTCACACATCCTTGCAACACCTACCAAACATAAGATAGGAAGAGTTGTACGTTAGAGAAGATCAATGGTCACATTTTTTGTATTTATTTAGCTACAAGATAATGCAATAATCACCATGTGTGGAGTTGTCTTTTCTGCTGATAGTGGTTACAGAGCCATGTTAACTCCATGACTCGCTTGGTGTTTCCTTTTCTTACAGTGAAATATTATACTCCTCTGGTAGAAAATTGTGTAGGGTTTTGTAACTGATAGTAACCCTTTCGTTCACACTTCCACTCACACTACTTAAGCCAAATCTATCGATTATCCTAATGCGAGTGGAATTTTTGTGTTCTTGGATGCAAGTGGAAATTTTGTGTTCTTATTTGATCGCTAACTTATTTGATCACGAACAAACTCATATGGTGGAGAATAATAGAAATCCAAAGGTTTCCTATCTTTAATTGGTCGAATATTCCAAAAAATATCTCTTTTAATACCATGGCGACTTCAATATAAGGTGTTGTACCACATGGACACCCATGAAAGGATCTCATTTGACATTGTTGTTCTTTCATTTGTGGATCTTCCTCCCAAACATTCTTCACTAGAACCGTGCGCGTGAGAGTCTCGGTTGGTAAGTGAGCTCTCTAAGCTTTGTTTATGGGATACACATGTACAGAGGTGAACGTGTGGTGAAAGAAATTGCTTTTCTTTACTTTCCCATGAGACATGAAAGCATATATGCCTCATCTTTTGGGTTTTCAACAAGAGCTTGCATGAAGAATAATAATGCATGGATGGAAGTTGGTTGTTTTGAAATGGTATAGCTACAAGGCCGGTTGGTGAAGACTTTGAGCATACATTCTATGAATATATTCCATCTATTTGTGACGTGGACATCATGGGTTTTGGAATCACTTCATTTGATGGACAACATGGAGGTAGTGAGAGAAGACAAAGAAAAAATAAGCTCAGAGGTAAGTGGGGTTGGCATAATCCTCATGAGAGATTTGACTTGTGTTGTGTCCACTGCAGAAAGAATGGAAATGAAGCAAAGACCTGCACAATGAAGATCAATGACAAGCAAAGTCAAACAGAAGACAAAGATAAAGACAAGAAAGGTAAATAACATGTTCATTATGTTGTTTCCCATTGCAATATAGGAGTAACTGAATATCTATTCAAAACTTCATTTGCTTCTTGGGGATATGCATGGATTTTTGACATAGGTGTGACCTCCCACATGACATTTTGAAGAGAATTATTCGAAGACTTTGATGACAATGTAGATGGTGTAGTGTACTTTGTAGACAGATCAAGTCTCAAAACTTCGAGAATGGGCACCATCGGGTTTAAATTACATGGACTCCCAGATTTTCTTCTGCACAATGTACTCTATCTTCTAGAGTTGCAAAGAAACTTGTTGTCCCTTGTGCACATCAGACAACAATTCCACTCTGTTCATATGATCAGTGGCAAAGTTGAGATAATAAAGGATTCTGACAACATGGTTTTCATGACTAGAATGGAAGATAGAAGATTGTTGAAGATGAATGGGACATCTTCCCATACACAAATTGTTGCATACCTCTCTCATCATTGCTCAAGTATAATGTCATCTAGTCTTTTGTAGCATGCTAGATTTGGCCATATTAATTATTACAGTCTTCATTTGTTGAGAAAGAATGGTGTTTTTGGTTTACCTATTATTTCTAGGAAACTAAAGCAGTGTGATGCTTGCATCCTTGGAAAACACAACAAACAACCCTTTCATGATTCTACTTCTAGAGAATGTAGAAAACTTGAATTGATTCATTCTGACTTGTGTGGCCCTGTGCATGTTTCTTATGCAAATGGAAACAAATATGTCATTACTTTTATTGATTATTTCATCAAATGTGTTGGGTGTACTTTCTTAAAGATAAATCACAATCTTTTGAAACATTCAAAAACTTTCTTGTACAGATTCAAAATGAAGCTTAGTCTCGTATTGGCTCTCTTCACACTGATAATGGAAGATAATATACTTCTAATGAATTTAAAATCTACCTTTGACAACATAGGATCAAACATCAAACTGTAGTTCCATACAATCCCCAATAGAACGGTGTGGTTGAATGAATGAACATGACACTCCTAAATATGGTATGTTCCATGATTTTTTTCAAGAATGTTAAATTGATGTTTTGGGGTGATGCATTTCTATGTGAATTTTATGTCAAAAACAAGTGTCCATCTCATGCTCTTAAAAACAAGACTCCATATGAAATGTGGTATGGCCACATTCCTTCAGTGAAACATCTCAAGGTCTTTGATTCCACCTGTTATTCCTTGATTCCTAAGGAGAAAAGAAGCAAGCTTGATGCAAGGAGTCGGAAGTGCATATTCTTGGGGTACTAAAAGATTACTAAGGGGTATCATCTTTACGATGAGGCAAACAAGAAATTTATCCTTTCCAGAGATGTGATCTTTCTTGAATCCACCAAGAAAGACAAAAGTGTTGAGAGGCAGCTTGATCATATGGACAGATTCACTCGTGTAAATACATATCATGAATTTGATGACGATATTCCACATCTTGAAGGGGGAGTCCCTATCTTGGGTCAATTTATGGAATCTCATTTTGTAGAACCATCTCCTCCATATGAAGAAGTTCCTGCCACTTCATAAGAACTTGAAGTTCATTTGGACGATGTGATAGAGAGGATTGAAAAGTTGAGGCTTGATGAGAACTCAACACCATATCAATCAATCGAGAAACTTCATCCATATTAGAAAGGTCCACCAAAATGGCTCACAAAAACACTTGAACGTGTTCATCCTGATGAGGTTGGAAAGCCATATTTTCCTCAAAACAAGATGGAGGTAATGTAGATAATTCAAACTCGGGAGATGTAGATGACATGGATGTTTCATATGATTGTGAGTTGAATTTATCTTCTAACCATGAACCAACTTTCTTTAAAGAAGCCACTTCTCGTGATGAATGGAAAGAAGCCATGCAAAATGAATATGATGCTCTCATCAAGAATGGGACATGGAAGTTGGTAGATCCTCAATTTGGAACCAAACCAATTGCCTACAAGTGGGTATACAACAACAAGTACAAATCGGATGGATCACTTGACAAGCACAAAGAAAGGATCATGGAAAAATGATTTGCACAGAAAGAAGGTGTTGGTTATGAGGAAAAATTTTCCCCCACAACAAAATGGGCTACCATCTAAACTCTATTTTCCATGGCAACACAAAATGGATGAAAAATTCATCAAATCGATGTAAAGATTGCTTTCTTGAATGGAGATTTGAAAGAGAATGTGTTCGTGTATTAACCAAAAGGATTTGTTGTGAAGGCACAAGAACATAAGGTATGTAAGCTCATCAAATCCTTATATGGATTGAAATAAGCACTGCGAGCATGGTATGAAAATTTAATTGAGCATCTTCTGAAATTGAATTTCAAGCATTTCAATCTTGATGATGCAACTTTGTTTGTCAAGAAAGTTGGAAAATTTGTTGTATATCTTGTAGTATATGTAGATGATATGTTGATAATAAGGAACAATGAAAACTACATTTCATCCATAAAGAAAGAGTTGAAGAAAGGCTTCGAAATGACAGATTTGGGACATCTTCACTACTATTTGGGCATTGGAGTGATTCAAAATCCAAGGTACATATTTATCTCCCAGAAGAAGTACATTGGAGAAATGTTGAAGAAGTTTGGCATGGCTAAGTGCAATCTTGTTTCTACTCCAATGGAATAGAATTTGAAACTCACATCAAAATAATGGAATGAATTTGAGGATGCAACCAAGTATAGATAGCTTGTGGGAAGTATTATCTATCTTACTACCACTAGACCAGACATTTCATTTGTTGTTGGGGTTCTTTCTAGGTTCATGCAAAATCCTTGTGAAGGACATTGGTCTATTGCAAAAAGAGTTATGAAATACTTCAAATGAGCTCAAGATTTTGGACTCAAGTACTCTAAGGTGGATGACTTCAACCTAATAGGATATTCTGATTCGGACTTTGATGGGTATAAGGAAAATGGATTATCAACTTTAGGCTATATCATGAGCCTTGGATCAATAGTTTTCTCATGGAGGTCACGTAAACAATTAGTTCCAACATATTCCAAAATAGAGGAATAATATGTGGCAACTGCAAAAGAGACAAAGGAGATTGTGTGGCTCGGGAAAATACTTGAAGATTTGCAGGAGAAACAAGTGAATTATACTCCTCTTCTAGTTGACAATTCTTTTGCAATCAAGTTGGCCAAGAATCCCAGATTCCATGATCAAACAAAGCACATCAACACAAAGTATCACTTGATTTGATATAATGTAGAAGCCAAGACCATTCACTTGAGACATTGTTGCACAAAATAGAAAATTGCAGACATCTTCATGAAAGTGCTTAGAAGAGAAAATTTTGAGAAGTTTATAATGATGCTTGGACTCGCACACACCCCTTCAGATTAAGGGGGGGAATGTTGGACATGTAATCCTTGGGATTACGTTCTTGTAACTGTAATGTACATGTTATCCCCTATCCTAGGGACAACTAAGGAGATTATGTCTCGAGGCCCATAGGTGCTAGACAAGGAGTAACAAGAGCCAGACAACTTGAGCTTGGCCTCGGAGGGCCTATTTTTTCTTCAGTGCATCCCATCTATCAGAAGAAGCAACATCCATCCCACTTGTCTAGTCTTGAAGTAGCAGTGGGTATTGCTCCATGAGTTAATTAGTCAGGGTATCATAGTATGTGTCACTTTGATTTTCGAAGAATTTGAATATGTTTCACTGAACTCTCCTTTATTTCATAACGTTTGCTTGGAAATTATGCTCTTTAACTTGTTCATACCGGGGGGGTGACAGGATGCCCTAGTAAGTTGGTTACCTTTAGGATGAGTTTCCACTAGGTGGGTCTATGAAAGGTCATCGTCCATTCCTTCCATACTTACCATTTTTCATCATTATCCCTCTCATCTTCCCCTACCTTGGTTTGGGCATTGGTTTGCCACACTAGGAAGGGTTGTGTTACAAATTATTTTCGTCATCCCTATGATCGTTAATGATGTAAACCTATCTATTGCCTTTAGAGGGGTCACAGTGGCCTGAGTTCCTGAAGAGAGAAGGAAGAAGAACTTTTC